>JABWIB010014960.1:5615-15904 GCA_016617825.1 Platyplectrum ornatum
TGTAACACCCCTGCGGGTGTTTGGGGTTGTTTTCTGTGCACTGTGAGTGTATAGTGCACAGAGAGACAGTCCCAGCAGCAGCAGCATGTGGCAGGGAGAGAAGGTTCTAGCAGCAGCATGCGGCAGGGAGAGACAGTTAAAGGAGCGCACGGGACAGGAGCTGTTAGGCATAACGTCTGAGGGAGTAACAGAGCAGCAGTACTGAGGGGAGACTGAGGAGAGTCTATTGAAGCCCATTACAGTGTCTACAGAAAGCAGCAGAGATTGTCCAGTTCAGGCTGTCAGTCACCAGNGAGCTGGCAACAAAGTTTCTCTTTAGCCCAGCTGATGAGGTGAACTATCCAAGAGAGAGAGAGAGAGAAGCTGCTAGCAGTCCAATGAGGGTACAGGCCAGTGTACTGAGCATCAAAACTGTTATTTGCTGTCATTATATGTTGACATATCTAATACACTGCCAGAACACTTTCCAGCCAATCATCCATTGCATGGGAGTACAAGAAAACACACCATATTGTTGTTAATTGGTGAAAACATAAAGTGACATTCCTTATTACAGTGCCTTTATCACACGCAGCAGAACACTTTACTGTAAATAACTCAATGCATGAGTTGTTGCTATTCTGAAGCTCATATAGTTGACTCATCTGTATCAATTAAAAGAAGACTTCTTACTCAAGTATATAAATGTGTGCAAGGACCCTAACCCTAAGCGCATTCATTACTAGTGTGTGACACTGCAGATTGAAAGATTCTTCAGCACAGTTATAAGTGGACATACTTACCTCAGTGCACATTTTAATCCCTCATCTGCGAAAAGTGGAAAACTTTCCTAACCGTGGATATACTCACCTCAACTTAAACTTCTTACCTTTGTCTCTTCCTTGAGGATTACAGACTTTTTGAGCTCCATCGGTTTCATTGCATGCAATTAACTCAGACTTTCTTAGTGGTTAGAGAGGTACCTCTCCATGGGTAGTAATAAGAATAAAGAATATTTAGTTTAGTAATAATTATTACAGGAGAATATTAGTAATTTGGTTATGCTGAGAATATTTGTAATTTTGTATTTTAGTAATATTGTATGCTAAGATTGATGTTCATATTTAAGGGTGACATATGTGAATCTAATAATTACTATTCTTCCTTAACTGAATTTATTATAATAAATTATTTTATGATCTGTGAGGTTTTGGCTGGGGGTCCCTGTTTATCTAACCTATAGATTGGTAGAAATTCAGAGAAGCAATTGATATTAATCGGTCCCACTGTGACAATAGCACCTTGTGCTAGTTCATATATGTGTGATATGTGTGCTGCAATGGATATCTGAGGGTTAAAATAAACCAAAAGAATGTTAAAACCGTGGTTGGGATGTCAGCCATTGCTCATAGGAAAGTCACATTCATGTGTTTAAATGTTTTGAGAACAGGGGAACAATCAGCCTGGAGGGAAGGTCTTGATGGGGTTAAAAATTATGAAAGGCCCATTGGAGTGGCCAGTGATGTGTGGGTGACATCATTGTTGTATATGGTGGTCAAGTATATGTGGGCCACTTAATCACCCCATGTCCTTCTTCAGCACTCTCTTCCTCCTTCATCACACTGATATCATTAACCACAATGCTATGGGCCTTTTTGACAAAGGAGGCCTGAGGCTGTAGTCTCATTAGCACCATTGTTAATCTGGCCCGGATCGGGCATTACCCGCCCTTCCTTCCATATTCATTGGGGTTTTGCTCATGCATAGGACGTCCTTTGTATGATTTGGTAGCTCTGTCTATCCTTCCTGAACGTCTCTTGTTTGTGTTCACAGATTTGCCAGCTTTCTCTGTGTCGTCGGGAAGGCAGCAGAGCTTAACATGGTTATTGACAAGATTTTACAACGACAGCATTTTTTAACCACTAACCAGAAACACTGATTTGTTCAATAACGGGCCCTTCTCAACACTGGGTTTAGGGGCAGGCCCATGTCTACTGGGTTAGGCATGAGGATTTTTTGGTGGTTTATGTTGAGTCTTGTATTAGTCAATTTACGCTGCCTTCTTCATTGCCATCTAGCTGAGGTAATGGGTTGAATTTTTCAATGTACATGATGTTGCATTTACCAGTTCATTACTTCAAGGCTTTTTTCTGTTGTTAAATGATTTACTGACCAAAACCTTTTTTTTTCATCCATAAGAAATAACGTAAAATTCAGAGGTCAGTACCAAATACAGTAAACCCCTACAGTTAATATTCCTACCTTGGTCAATAACATCTTAAATGTAAAAGCGACAAAACTCCCATGAAGCCCGAAGTCGCCCTTGAAGCCCGATGCAGATTTTGGTTGCCAAAGTAGCTGTGCAAATAACAAAACATAAAAACAAGACGAAAAAATTCAATTTTTTAATTAACAAAGAGGTTAATAGAGTACTCAGACTAGATATGGAGAGGAATAAATATAACAGTATTGAAAGAGCAACATGTTGACTTTCTGGCAGTATGGTATCTTTATGAAACAAATACAAATCATGAAAAAGGTGACATGATATGTCTCTACGCTATGCTATGCCTCTATGCTTTCTTAACCATTTAATTATCAAAAGGACAAGTTAGACAATCTATTTATTTTGATTGCATAAGTTATATGCTTTACGTCTCTCTGTTCAGTTGACCAGCGTATGTCACCTACATGTTACGTCTCGTATCTCGTATAAATATCATTCTAAGAACACCAGACCAGGAAGCTCTTTGAGAAAATGAATGAGATAAAGTTACAAAATCCTGTTGTGTTGCGTTGCTCCCCTGTTCACGAACATCTGGTTTACTGTGTAAGACACAAGTAGAGGTAATGGATACACCATCACTCAAGATAAGCACAACTGAGATTCTGGGTGGAAAATCTAAGCCACTTCTTGGTTTTTACCAGGGTCCTGATGGTAGCAGTGGACTACAAGTGTTAACTAGGTCCCAGGCATAAGTTCTAGGCACAGTGTTAACATGTCTTGAGAGAGTCATACTAGTAAGGTCAGCCAGATAACAGAATAAAAAATCATAAAAAATCAAGAACAAGAAGCAAAGTCAAAGCCAAACTAAGGAACAAAGCCAAATAGTCACGCCAATAGTCAAGTAGATACATTTACAAGTTGCACCAGGAAAGAGAGGTAGGAGACAAAAGATTATGCCCAGTGATGTCAGAATCAGGTGAGCAGAAGTTACATGTGCAGGAATGACATAAGAGTGCGATAAGTAATGCAGCCCTAGGAGAAGGACGTTTTGTCCTCCAGTGTTGTGTGACTATCACTCTAGAAACCAATCCCATGTATGGTATATCTATAGGAGGGTGACACCTACCATAATCAGAAATTCACATTTTGGGCCAGATTGAGATTTACACTTTCATGCGTAAAACCATGTTGAATTGCAGGGGAGGTAAATGTCATTGGTTGCAATCAGTATAAGAGTTGAGAGATGATGTTTCCAGCACAAGTGTAATAACAGTGTAACAGTAACGGTGGTCAGTGTCTGTGTGTGACATGCAACAATAAAGTATTCTCCCTGCATGCACACACTGACATTGAAATTCATCATGGTTTTACCCATGAGAGAGTAAATCTGCATCTGGTCCTCAAAGAGAATATGCAGGTTATAGATGGCAAATCCCCCCTTGGAGTGTTTGTAGCCTGTTACATGGAAAAGAAGAAAAATGATTATTTTATGTGGGTGCACTCTTACCTATAAATATATTGCCCCTGAGATAAAGATACTCAAAAAGTAAAATAGAACTTTTAATAAATACTTTTAAAAACAATGGTTATGAGAGTCTTTATTATAAGCGAAAAATAGTTAAAAATATAGACAAATATAAAGTGCCATAAGTAAGGAAAATTTGTGTTTAAAATAGAAAAATATGGTCCCTTATTATATATTAGTGTACTGTGTTATCCCTAGATTTAATAAAAGCCTGAGTGAATAAACTACATAATATATCTTTATATATGTCCTCATGCAGGAGATGGTTTACTATGCTAACCTCCTATTCTTGCCTCTTATACCATACTGAGGGGCTTTTTTCTTTATAGTTAAGCTCAGGATTTACACATACACATTGGCTACATTTCTGCCTTTTGTATCGTTCCCGAGTTCCATTAAAATGGTGATTTNATTAGGGTTAATAAGTACATTGGCATCACTGTTGCAACACCATTTACAAATAATCACTGGGAAACCGCTGTGAGCCACATGCCGACGCGCACGTTTCACTCAGGTTTCCCAGTGATTATTTGTAAATGGTGTTGCAACAGTGATGCCAATGTACTTATTAACCCTAATTAAATCATCATTGTAACCGCTAGTGGAGCCATAATTTTCTATTTTAAACACAAATTTTCCTTACTGATGGCACTTTATATTTGTCTATATTTTTAACTATTTTTCACTTATAATAAAGACTCTCATAACCATTGTTTTTAAAAGTATTTATTAAAAGTTCTATTTTACTTTTTGAGTATCTTTATCTCAGGGCAATATATTTAGTATCAAATCTCTGTTTATTAAACAAATGGCAGTGCACAGCAGGCAAGGCATCACAGAAACAGTAAACAGTGCACCACAACAAGTAACAGCGAACAGGCACAAGAAAATGAAATCAACAGTGGTAGAACTCCACCCTACGAAACCAGTCCTGAATCGAAGGAGGCGAAGCAGATCGCCAGCGGGCCGGGATGACCGCACTGGCAGCATTCCCCAAGTGGATGAGGAGAGTTTATGAAATGGGTTATGGGGCTTGGAGGTAGGGAGAGCAGCCAGAATTTGGGGCTAGTAGGGATATCAGGGCCCAGGATCTGCTTAGAGATGGCAAGGATCTGCTCCCAGAAAGAAGATAGAGCGGAGCAGCCCCACCAGATATGCACCATAGAACCGATAGAGAGGTTGCACCTCCAGCATGAGTCGGGGATGGAGGGAAGGAAGGAGTGCAGGAGCTGAGGGGTTCTATACCATCGGGTTAGGATTTTAAGTTGCGTCTCGATGACAGATAGACTCCGGGAGCATTGGTGAGTCGCCCTGAATATAGCGGCCCAGTCATCGTCTGAGGGGGGATCAGTGAGGTCACGCTGCCAGGCCGACACATAGTTGGGCACGCCGGAGAATCTGGTGCCCAGCAACAGCTTGTAAATTTTGGAGACAACGTGTCAGGGGGCGGTGGTCTGTGAGGCTAGGGACTCAAATGGCAAGAGGGGCCGTCCAAAGTGGGGTCTAGATCTCATGTCCGAGAGGAAGTGGGTCAGTTGGGTGTAGGTCCAGATGTCAGTAAGGGGTGGGAGTGAGCAGTCTGGAGGTCGTTGAAGGAGGGGAGGGTGCCGTCACGGAGCAGATGACAGACTCTGGAGATGCCCACCTGCAGCCAGTGGCGAAGTGCGGGGGGCGTAGACCCAGGGGAAAGTCCACATTGTAGACCAGAGGGGTTAGGGGTGAGAGTCGTGAGGAGAGGGAGCCTCTGAGGCGTAAGCGTCTCCAGGTAGAGAGAGTCAGGGCTATCGTCGGGTGGGTGATGGAGGGGAGGACCAGGAGCCACGGGAGGAACTGCATTGGTGCTGGAGAGAACTGGGCTTCCAGGGCCACCCATTGTCTAGCTGGGCAGGGAGCCGACCAGTCAACTATCCTCTGGAGCAGCGGGGCCTTATAGTATGTGAGGAGGCAGGGGACCTGGAGACCGTCCAGGTGTTTGGGGCGATAGAGGAGATCTCTGCGGCAACGGGGTCTCCTCACGCTCCAAACAAAGTCCATCAAAAGTGCCTGGGCAGATTGGAAAAAGGACGGTGGGATGTGGATGGGCAGTGCTTGGAACAAATAGAGGCAGCAGGGCAGGATATTCATTTTGATGGTGGCGACCCAACCATGAGAGCCATCTGGACGACCAGTTGTGGAGGTCCCGTTTCAGGACAGAGGAACGGCACAAAGTTCAGGTCATAAAGGCGGTCGCAAGACTACGCAAGGCAGACCCCCAAGCCCACTTGGTCTGAGTGTACAATTTCCAGAAGTTGCCAGAAGATTTGCCAGAAGTTTAGTGTACAGTTTAAGGTCCACGTTGAGCAGGGAGATGGGCCTGTAGCTTTCACACCGGGAAGGGTCCTTACCCTCCTTGGGAATAAGGGAAATGTGGGCCTCCAAAGACTGCGGGCTGAGGACGGGAAGACTGCGTTAAAAGCCTGAAGCAGGACAGGGAGGAGCAACGACGAAAGGACTTATAAAAAGCGGCCGAATATCCATCCGGCCCCGGGCTCTTGCCGTGAGTCGAGGCCTTCAGCGCAGACTCCAGTTCCTGGATGGTGAACGGGAGTTCGAGCGACTCCAAGTCAGCGTCAGGCAGTCGGGGGTAATGGCATTCGGCGAGGAATTGGGCAATCAGGGACTTCTGCAAGTGCAGGTCTCGAACAGGGCCGGAAGAAGCCAGGTTGTAAAGTTTCGAATAGAAGCAGTGAAACACCTTGGCCATGGATTTGTCAACATGGACCTTGTTACCACTGTGGTCAGTGATGGAGGAGATATAAGTCAAGGAGTGCTGGGCTTGCAGGGCCCTGGTGAGCATCTTCCCGGGCCTATTTCCTCATTGGAAGTATTCCTGCACTTGCGGAACGCCAGGCTGATGCAGTCGTCAAGGAGTTGGTTAAGTGAGGTGCGGGCAGAGGTCAACTCACGAAGGGTGGACGGGGAGTGGGAACGTTTGTGTCGGGACTCCAAGTCCGTGATACGGGTCAGGAGGAGGAGTCTCTGAGCCTCCCTATGTTTTTTGAGCGAAGAGCCCAGCTGGATGCAGCGGCCACGGATCACACATTTGAGAGCCTCCCATCGGATCACCGGGGAGGTGCCGTCAGCGGGGTTAAGCAGAAGGTAGTCCTTNAAGGCAGCCTCCAGCTGGGCTCTGCACTGGGGGTCCTGGAGGAGGCGCTCATTGAACCGCCAGGTCCATTCCCTCGGAGAGGAGTCTTGGACAGCGAGNGTCACAGTCAGGGGCGAGTGGTCCGACCAGGTCAGGGGGCNAATGTCCNCATCACGGAGGAGGTGAAGGTGGGAATGGTCTAGAAAAATATAGTCTAGTCTGGTGTACGTGTCGGAGGAGTGGGAGTAGAATGTGTAGTCTCTGTCGCCAGGGTGGAGAAGCCGCCAGGGGTCCATAAGCTGGGCGGTGTGGAACAGTTTCCGCATCCGTCTGAGGGCAGTCAGGGACTGGCGAGTCGTCGCACGGGAGGAGTCTAAAGCAGGGTCCAGGGTCCAGTTAAAGTCACCCCCACTATGAGGATGCCCTCCCACTCCTCCGCCACACGATCCAACATTTTGGAGACAAAGGGGAGTTGGCCAGTGTTCGAGGCATAGAGGTTGACAAGAGTGTAGGATTGGTCGTGGAATTTGCCCTTAACAATAAGGCCCCTGCCATCGCTAAGGGGAAGCGCAGCGGTGTCGGTAAGGGCGAAGCGTCTGGAAAGGAGTATTGCGACTCCCTTAGATTTACCGGAGGGGTTGTGGCCATAGAACACCAGTGGGTAGTTGGGGTGAGTTAGGGAGGGAGCAGACCCCTCGCAGAAGTGAGTCTCCTGGAGAAATGCAATGTCTACCCTCCCCACGCGTAGCGTGCGGAACAGCTTAGAGCGGCGTTCAGGGGTGTTGAGGCCACGCACATTAAGGGAGAGTATGGTAAACTTATACATCACAGAAGCCATCTTGGGGACGATGTGGGGGGGAGCACAGACCATGGGGCCTTGGAGCAACAATCCGCATCTATGGGCATGGTGGGGAACGGAAACACCATGCACAGGGCAGGGGAGCGGATACAGAGACAGGGGTACTAGGAGGTCCAAGGAGAGTGAAGTGAGAGGAACAAGGTAACGCAGTAGTAAAGGCAAAGAAAAACAAAAACCAGTCCAACAGAACAGGGCCCTTCCAGGGGGGCCACCCTAGGCGAAAGAACAGGTCCGCCCGGGAGCACCGAGACCAACAGCGGGGGAGGTGGCCAGTCGCTGTGGGTGAACGTAGCTCAGTGGGGGCCGTCAGGCAACTGGAAACTCTGTCCTCGCAGGGAATGCCGCAGGGCCCAGGTCCCACAGGTTCAACAGTCCAGAGTCCACAGGTACGTAGGCAAGTGGGCTGCCTCAGCTCAGGCGTCCTCCCGGGGAGAGCCATCAGAGGGGGCCGGCCGTTGGGCTTTGTGCTTGGGGCGCCTAACCTGCTGCCAGGGTTCCTGATGAGGGAGGGGTAGCTGAGGCGATGGGCCGTAGTGGCTGATCCAGTCAGACAAATCAGGCCGGGGGAGGTCCAGGGCATCACAGAAAAATTCCAGCCCCTCCGGGTCCCGCAGGGTAAGCAGACGGTTGTCGTGGGTGGCTTGGACGCTGAAAGGGAAACCCCACCGAAACTTGATCTTGCGGCATTTCAGCTCATCCGTGAGGGGCTTAAGGAAGCGACGTTGTTGAAGCGTGTGCCACGACAGGTCCTGGAGGATCTGGATGGGGGCCCCGTTGAATTCCAGAGAAGGGCGGCAATGGGCCTGCTCCGAGATCTGCTCCTTCACTCGGTAGTAGTGGAGCCTGCAGATGATGTCTCTGGGTTTGTCAGGTTGCAGGTTCGGCGGCCGGAGCGCCCGGTGGGCCCTATCAAAGAGAATCGTGTCATCAGGGTGGGCTCCCAGGAGGTCGTTAAAGATGGAGGTAAGAGCGTCGACGATGCCCTCCGGAGGAACATCTTCAGGGACACCGCGGACCCGGAGGTTGTTACGATAGCCTCTGTTGTCCAGGTCCTCCAATCTCCGGTGGAGGTTCCGCAGCTCCTGATGCTGGGAGTCGAGTCTGGCCTGGACTGCGCTAAAGAGTTCAGTGGTGGTCTCGCCAGCAGACTCCAACGTGGAGACCCGGTCCCCAATCTGACCAACATCAGCTTGGAGGGAGGTGATTTGGGTTTGCATAGCCTCGCGGATGCTGGTCTCCGCATCCTGCAGGTCCTGCTTCGTAGGGATGGACTCGAGGTGTCTCAGGATCTCATTGAACTCTGCGTGAGACACCGCCGCGGGGGGCGCGGTAGCCATGATGTGTGTAGTTGCCAGGGGTTCGGGCAAGGAGACCGAGAGAGCCGAGTCAAGAGGAGGATCCGGGCTCTTCGGAGTAAGGAACTGGAGGAGGTCAGACTGAGGGGCGCAGGCTTTGGCTGATGTAGCGGTTGTTCTCGGAGTGCCTTTGCGGAGACTGCCCATGGGAGTACTGTCAAAACGTGTTGGGAGGTTCTGTCGGGGAGTCACATTTCACTCAGAGACTTGACACCTTTCCCCCTGCATGGAGGTAATAGTGTGGAAAGGTTACATAGCGGCGGGGCAATAGGCCCCCGGAGACAGGAAGCAGGCTCAGCCGAGGCAGGCGGTACTCAAGGCAGGCAGGGGGGCTGTGGACCACTGAGGGGCAAGGGGTCACCAACCCTCAGCGTGGACTGTGGGCCAGAGACCAGGTATTCCGGAAGGGCACAGTCTTGATGCACACCACCAGGTGGAGTAGCAGTCCCCTAATAGTTGAGTAGGCTGTGATATCCGGAGGAGCTGAGCTAAGATGGCCACCACAGGTTGCAGACCCAGGGGGGGGACGGGGGAGTGTTGTGTGACAGAAGGCTGTAGGAGGGAGCTTCCAATGTGGAGACCCCAGGGAGCAGGCAGATGGGAGCAGCCCTGGACTGGCACGCAGCAGGCACAAGGGAAGACCTACCCCAACGTCCAAGGAGTCAGCCATGGGGTCAGGAGCCAGGGGTGGAGGGATGCAGAGAGCCAGCAGCAGGATCCGCCATCTTGGAACCGCCGCGAGGAGAAGCCGCCGTAAGGCGCAGCGCCGAGCTCCTGCCACACAGTGTCCCCAGTTCAGGGGAGGGGGAGCAGGGGAGGACGGCCAGCAGAGCCACCATGTCAAGGAGAGCAGCGGCGGAATCCGGGATCCCCAGGAGCGGTGAGCGCGTGTGGGACCCGCCAGGGAGGGGGGGGGTGCCGCCGCACAGCCCAGACACATTATAGAGGAGCCCAGCCGCATCACCCAGGGTTCAGGGCCACCACAAGGGACAGGAGGTGTCCGGGCAGCAAGCAGGGTGCCCGCGGCGGGAGCAACAGCAGGGGAGCAGCGCAGTAGCAGGCCGGGTGATACGGAGCTGTGGAGATCAGCGTCCGTCCGCCATCTGTTTTAGGCCACGCCCCAATATATTTATAGGTAAGAGTGCACCCACATAAAAGAATCCTTTTTTTTCTTTTCCGTGTAACAGTTTGTGGTGGATTCTGGGTTGCACCGTCTC
>JABWIB010014967.1:0-14226 GCA_016617825.1 Platyplectrum ornatum
GGCTGGCTGGGATCTGTAGTTGCTTTCAGGTAAGAGGTAGCAGGGGCTGTGTGTGTGACAGTCCCGGGGCTTTGCTCTTGGTGTGGATTTGTGTGCAGAGGCACAGGAGATAGCCTATTAGCATATAGCATATGCAGGGCGTAGTATTAAGACTAGTGTAGAATCAGGAGAAGGTATTGTAGGATATCCTGGAGTCCTNTGTTAAGTGTAATAGGTGNGTAGGGATAGTGGGTAGGGAGAAAGAGTGGATTAGNGGGAAAGGTGAGCCCCCTTCCTCCCTCCTTCTTCCCCCCGCCTTCCTGACACTCTGTATATATGTATATCAGAGAGAGGAATGGCACTCCAATACTCAAGTATATCCACAAGCTACTCAGGTGCACTTCCAGCAGAAAAGCAATGTATCCATATCATCAANAGGCACTCAATAAACAATATCATAGGAACCAGACTATGCTCCATTGTTTCAGTTTATTATTTAAACTGTCATCAGCAGGGCTTTCCCGATAAGTCCTGCCTCTTTGTTAAGCCCCTGGTCATCTTAGATAATACATATGTAGAAAATGTGAAATGTATAACAATGCCGCACAAAGACGGGAAAAAGATGGTAGTGTGCTTTTCCCGCTCTATGAGCCATGAGCTAAAATGGCGCGAGTTTCAGAGAAAACAACTAAGGGACAAAAATTCATTAGGTCCAGAAGGCGTAACAGTGTGCAATTTGTGGATCCACATAAACTCTTATTGTAGTAATACATTTTCATGGTCCTGGACTGTAGTTATCAGACTAGTTATGGATCACCTACTTAGTTAAAAAGAGTGAACATTTTCCTATATCTGAATGTCCATATATAAAACCCATAGGTCGCTCTGTCCCCACCTTTTGGATTGTGAGCTTTGAGGCTGGGATTATCACCTGTACCCAAAGCTCTGGGTTTTATAACCAAATAGATATATCTCTTTACAGACATTTATGGTCCACAAACAATCTTCCCTTCCTTCCAGGCTAGTGCCATAAAACCATTAGAGAACAATATCACAANATAAATGCTTGCTGGTTTTGTAGGAAACAGACCCTCCAATATGACCCANGCCACCAGGTACAATGTAGTTTGTTCCTGAGCATCCAAAAATCAGTTACTATGGTAATCAACTGTTAGTCCTCCACTAAGGACTAAGATTTTCACCAGTATTATCCTATGTATGAGAGCAGTACCTACCACTAAGCATTGATCCGCTCTCAGACGACTGCTAGTTGTCTGGTTACAGGACACTATTTTACCTCGCAGCATCTGAGTAGCTCCATTCCCCATGCCAGACGGTCACTGTTTTCCCTCTCCCTTGCTGACAACATCTGGTTCCCCAATTGGTTTGTGCTGATTTAAATTTATCCCTATTCTGTGAGTCGGTTATATAGGTAGCTTGGCATTGGTTTCCTGTGTATTCTATCTTGCTAAAACTTATTTGTCCAATTTCTCCCCTGCCAGCTGGTACTTTGTGTGTTTGTTCCACCTTTACTCCTGGGCTCCACTCAGTTTTGTTATACCAGTTGCACTCCAGNGCAGGTACAATTCTAGATATAGAAATATGCTAACAGAAACAGATCTCTCTCTATGAAATCTTTCATAAAAAAAAAAAAAGCATCAATGGCACCTGCTTGTGTGATTGCAGACAAATGGGTATATTTACTAAGCGGCNAGATTGCATTGAGATTGAAAAGTGGGGATGTTGTCAATAGCAACCAATCAGATTCGAGTTCACATTCTCCAGTGTGTAAAATGAAACTTAAAGTTTGAATCTGATTGGTTGCTATGGGCAACATCACCACTTTCCAATCTCACTGCAATCTCGCCACTTAGCAAATATACCCCAAGATCTTATAAGAATCATTACAATATAAAGAAAATGGCAATAGCTGCAAGTTATAGTATTGCTTCTTTAAATTTTTTCATGACATTTTTTATAACTAGAATCTAAAAATTTCTACTAGCATATCTGAAATCATATATTAATCCTCNCACATCCACAATGATACCAGCACTTTATTACACTCCAATTGCATAATTCAATCCATCAGGTGGAATTCCTTTATTGGACTGTAATAATCATGTGCCAATAAATGCCAGGCAAGTGGTGTTTATTGCATTTTATTTCAGTTTGTGGACTTCTGCAGGGACAAAGTCCAGTACACTTTATCACTTTATTGGTCACTCTGGGCATAAACTGTTTATTGTGCCAGAGTTTTTCATGAAGTGTCTGGTTTAGATGGAGTTCTTGGTGTGTGCACTTTTTCATTGTGAATTTTTGGGCTTTGTGCTCATTAATATTCTTTAGTAGTATCCTTAGTAGATGGAAAACACCAAGCTTTTTTTCTCCAGCATTGTATTCCACATTCCATGAAACCATCCATGTTTGTTCTGAGGTAGAACTCTTTGGGTGTCTGGATCAGTATCCTTTGATGACTGTTGCAATCAGTTAAGTGGACACATCTAGGAAGCAGGAGAGTCTGTGATATACATTTGTGATATACATTTCTGGCCCTAAACTCTATAAAATGACAGAACATGGAACAATGATAGAATTGATTTCATTCACCCCAGTTGTTGTTGTTAGAGTAATATGTAATATGTTTTTGAAATATTTTTATCTCTAGAAAAATAAACAGAATGGATAATGATGTTGACATACTAAAAAATGATGAACATGAATTATGGGAAAACATTGAATCTAATAGAAATATGCTCAGTCGCTACATTAATCCTGCTAAATTGACTCCTTACTTGCGACAATGTAAGGTCATTGATGAACAGGATGAGGAAGAGGTTCTCAACTCACTGCTGTTTTTATCCAGGACTACCCGTTCAGGTATGCAACACTAGAAAATTCACTTCATTTGAAGCGTATTGTAAGAGACAAATCTTCATATTATATTTACCCATGTGCATTTAATAAAGCTTTCCTAAATATAGAAAACAATAAATTTGTTTTGCTAAAACTTAAGTTTCCTCTGTATACTAGATATAAACATTTAAACTATACTATTATATTTATATCGGAAATNTTTATTATATTTTCTCACTACCTTTCATTCTTCCAAATTGGTTTGGAATATTTTTTGTTATTTTGTGTTCTATTTTCAAATCACGTTACCACTATATTTTAATATGGTTCACATATGCACCTCTATTGCCTTATATATAGACCTAAACAAATAAGTAAAAAAAATAAATTTGCTCCTTGATATCAGGACGGCTTTTAGACATCCTTCATACCAAAGGACAACGGGGTTATATTGTGTTTTTGGAAAGTCTTGAATTTTACTATCCAGAACTCTACAAGTTGGTAACAGGAAAAGATCCAACAAGAAGGTTTTCTACAATAGTTGGTAAGTAATGGCTGTTGGTACTAATGCTGTTTTACAAAAAAAAAAATTTTTAGGAACTTGGGCTGTGTCATATAGTCAAAGAGTATGAGAAGAAAGGCATTCTATCATGTTTGTCTTTTTATTTTGTTATTGGACATATTTTGTAAACAAGTTCCAAAAAATGAGTCCTATATTCTTTTGTATGCAACCCAGATAACCAAAGGGCTTATAAGGGACATTCTGACACTGAGCAAAGTTCAGTAAATTGTGCATACAGCACAGCTCGGTGATTAGTGCTTGTGGCTTGTGCCTCACAACACTAAGGTTTGATCCTTGGATAAAGCCTTATCTTTGTGTAGTTTGTAAGTTGTCACCATATCTTTGTGGGTTTCCGAACGCTTTCATTTCTTCCCATACTCAAAAAACAGTAGGTTAACTGTATGGTATTTGGGGTGGGATTTGAGTGCCAAGTGGTGGATGGTGGAATCAAGGAAAGTTCGAGGTAGGATGAGGGGGGGGGGGGTGGAATGGAAAGAGTAGATGGGCAATTTGATCTTTACCTGCTATCAAATTCTTCTATGTAATCTGCATCCTATGATAAGAAGACAAGTTGTATGGTTGCAGCAGTTTTAGCTGAATTCATTTGCATTTGTCCAAATGCTGGTGTAAGCACTTGAGTGACCCACTCTCTCAAGAAAGGAAGAGTGGGTCACTTTAGTATAATCTAACACATTTATCCTTTTGTGTAGTAGAAGAGGGACATGAAGCTCTCACCCAGTTCCTGATGAATGAAGTCATAAAACTGCAACAGCAGTTAAAGACAAAAGAAGTGCAGAAATGTGAACTGGTGGCTAACTCAAGGCTACTGGAAGATGAGAGAAAGCAATTAAAGCTGGTTAACTTAGAGCTAGTAACATTTCAGGACCGTTACAACAAAATGAAAGAAGAAAGAAACAACTGCAATGATGAACTAATCAAAGTAAAGGATGAAAACTATAACTTAGCCATGAGATTTGCTCAACTCAGCGAAGAGAAAAATATGGCTGTCATGAGGAGTCGAGATCTGCAGCTTGAAGTGAGTAGTGAGTGTTTCTAGAGACCGCTTTGTATCATACAGACATTAATCCAGAGGCTGCTATACTATACAGAGGAGGAGAAGAGAGGGGAGGATCAGGGTGGATCTCCATCTAGCCTGTCACACTGATACATAGACATTCACTTGCTCAGATAGCGTTTTAGAATACCTAGTAGTACTGCGCCAGTCACACACATGCTTGGAAAACANGTGGCTGCATAGTTCTGGATCAGTACCCCTGTGTATAAAAATTTTATTTTGTTAATATAGAACAATGGCATTACAGGAGACCACTAGTGCATGTAGCAGAAGACATATCAATGTGTTATTTCCCTGAAATGTTTTCATATACTATAATAAAACTGCCTGTCTTGGGCTACTTTACTAAGCTGTTATATATACATCTAATCCAAGGTATGGACCATCTGACTTCACAAAATAGACATCATTGTCAGAGGTCTGAATCCTATTCTGAAGCCTCTAAGCAAGCATAACTTAATTACATTAAACCCAATTCAATGTAACTGCAACGGATCTGTGATTGAAATAATGATGTGATGGTCTCATGATGTTTTGATAACTAAATGAGTCTTGTGTCAATAAACATTAGTGTCACAATATATATATTAAAAAGGAATTGAAATTGTATAAATACTAACATACTAACAGACTAAAGTCTGTTAAAATGATAAGGCTTAATTATATTTCCATGTGTTTTATTTATTATTTATAAACACTATGTTGTAGTTACTAATAACATATTTGTAATCATTTTAAATATACCGTACATTAGATAACATATATAACATCCTTATATATAACAAGGTGCTATTTATTAAATCTATATACTGTAATACTTTGTCTGCAATATTGTAATGTTCTGNTTGTCATCTCAGATTGATCGTCTACGGCATCACTTGAATAAAGTAGAAGAGGAATGTAAACTGGAACGAAACCAATCCCTTAAACTAAAAAATGACATTGAGAATCGTCCAAAAANAGAACAGATGATGGAGCTGGAGCGTGAAAATGAAATGCTAAAGACAAAATTACAAGAGTTCCAATCTATAATTCAGGTAAGAAAGCAATTACCACTTTNCATACTTAATTTAATTAGCATCAAAACTAAACTCAGAGTGCATATTAATAAATTATATGAGAGCTATTAGTAGCCTAATAGTATATAATTAGTATATAAGTATAAAAGTTTATAAGTAACAAGAACTCCTCAGTATTGAGATAATAAAAATATTTGATTCATATATTGGAAATAGAAACTAAAATCCATAATTGTAATGCTTTCACTTCTAATAAACTTAAGTTACCCCAACCTTAAGTTAAAGGTATGTAAGGTAATGAAACCCGCTTTACAGAAGGACCTTTACGGAGGCCCGGATCCTATCAATCCAGTTCTGTTAAAGATCCTGGATAAGGTCTGGATCCAGTCCAATATTTTTATTTTGGATCCCAATCTCCTTTCAAACCAATTTTGGAGTTTTCCTGCATAATTGTATCACTCAGGGGGGTTTTGCAAATCTTTGCCAATATGGCAAAAACCTGTAGACCTTTATTACATCTTCTTAGCACTCACTCATATATAAATAAAGTCAGTGAGGGCGATTCAATCCTTTAGGCGCTATGTTTTTCCCCCGCGTAAGGGAGAAAACTTGCACTTTTTAGCCCACTGCCCCACTGAACCGCGTATAAAAAGATGCAAGATACAGGTACCGCAATAGACGCGAAAAAGCACACTCCTCGCTTTTTGGCATCTAAAACACAGATTGAATTGGCCCCAGTGTTTGAACGAGTCATCACTGACTGCAACTGGATATTTACTCTCGCTGTGTCTCTCTCTGCAGAAAGCAAAATCATCAAATCACATGTTGTGTTCATTTACATATTTTTAAACTAGTTTTCCTCTCTATTTAAGGGTGGAGGTCGCAGTTTACCTGATTCAGACAAAGCCATTGTCGATATTCTGGAACATGATCGTAAGGAAGCTCTAGAAGACCGACATGAGTTGGTAAATAGAATATTTAATCTTCAAGAAGAGATTCGACAAGCTGAAGATTTGAGGGACAAGGTAAGAGACCATTTGCCATCTTGTAAGTAAGTCATGAGAAATCCCCCCCCCCTAAATATGAAGAGGGTGCCACACACAGAAGTGCAGGGGGGACCCTCGATATCAAAATGAATAAAAGTCATACAGGTGAATCAGTAATCTGTCGGATGTTAATTACACCAAAAGACGAAAAATATCTTGCCTTTATATTTTCTTATACATCTTTCTTGTTTTTTATAGTACTTGGAAGAAAAAGAGGACTTGGAATTAAAGTGTTGTACTCTGGCAAAGGACTGTGAAATGTACAAACACCGCATGAATACAGTTATGGTACAGTTAGAGGAAGTAGAAAAGGAACGAGATCAGGTATTTTACCAGTTTAAAAAGAAGGCACCTAAGTTTGAGAAATATTGTATAAGAGGTTTTGAAAATACAGGATTTGGAAGATGGAAACTTACCATTGGGAAAAACCAGGTTAAATTGGAGGCAAATGTATTGATTTGCAAATAGTCGTTACCATTAAAACAATGGGTAAAGCAGAGTTCAACCGCTGCCATGTCACTGGGCTAAGAGAGAAGTGCCAGGGAGGAAGAGATAAAAGCCACAGTTCATACAGATAGGGAGTCTGTGGGCAGGAGATAGAGGAGCAGAGGTCATGGTGATGAATTGATTAGCCAGATACAGTCAGAAAAAGACGAGTACAGAAACACAGAACTTAGCAAGTCTATCTGTTGTATAGTATCCTAGAGCCTGAAGGTATCCCATTGCCTGAAGAAGAGTTAAGTACAGTGAGAGGGAGACTACAGCTGGTCATTTACTACAGAAATGAATGGAACAATCACATAATTATTGTTCTGATAATCACTGTAGTGGATGGTAGAGATGGATTGTACAAACACCAAATAATGGTAACCAGAACGCTCATGTAAGATTATTTACTCTTTAGTCAAAAATGTAGTCAGAATCAAGTCATGATATTTAATGCTGAGACCAATCAGCTCATTTTACTGAGCGCTATCCTTCCCTTTGTACCTGAATTATTGCTTCCAGCAGGAGAGGTGAGTGACGCTGATATTGGGACCTTTTATGTAAAGGCATATCGGCCTTTACGATCTATATCCTCCTGCTGACAAGGATAATAGTGACTGTAGTGACTAGCCAGCTTAATACTATTACAGTATTAGAGTGATCTGCAGTTAACTTCAGAAGATATTGTACATCTAAGTGCTTGAAAAGAAAGGCACCTATGCATTGTATGTGGCCTATGTCAATATATATATAATGTCCATGACAATGTGTTGGTTAACAGGCATATCGGTCCCGCGATGAAGCTCAGACCCAGTGTTCTCAATGCCTGATAGACAAAGACAAGTACAGAAAGCAGATTCGAGAGCTGGAGGAGAAGAATGATGAACTTAGAATTGAGATGGTCAGAAAAGAAGCTCGTATTGTGAATCTAGAGTGCAAATTGAGGAGAATGTCCAAAGATGGCGTATTTCTGGATCAGGTGTATTTCTTTAATAAATAGACACTACTTGTAGATTTTACAGATGCCAAACTCCAGTCCATTTATATTTATTAATAAAGAGACAGACAGACAGACAATACACGTTTACATGTTTATGTACAGGGGTTTCTAAGGAAGTTTCTATACATAACCTAATATATTCTCATTTACTAATCAGATCATGTAATAACCAGGTTTTATGTTAAAGGGAAGCTTCCAAACAATAGAGTTATTATTAAAATATAAATAATAGAAGTTATTATTTAACACTAGTATTAGGTCAATTTTTTAAGCAGATATGGTATATGTGATTTAAAGTCATTTTTACAAATTCCATAAACAACAGTAAGTTGACANTATATGAATCTCAAATAAATTGAACTTAATAATTACAACACTAAGGTCAACAGTATTTTTATATCAACCTTATTTTGTTGTCAGTTACCAGTCAGACCCTTACCTTGATCCCACTTTTACACCAAACCTTACATTAAGCATGTAAGTGTATATAAGACATCCCTGTCGAGTCCAGATTCTGTGAATGAGGGGTGCCAAGCTCCAATCCATCTAGCAGGTAGATGCGAAGTATACAACTGTATAAGCCGACGGCTTTTGTAAGCATATCTATATGAATTAAATTCAGTTTTATTTTTTAATGAAAGAGCAAAGTAGTATAAATAAGTATTTTGAGTAATTTAAGGCATGGATTCTTTCACATCTTCTCTTTATATCCATTATAATACCTATGTACCTTTTCCATGGACTTTTCTCTCAGAGTTTACCAAGAAATCTACACATCATAATGTCACCTGGATCAAAGACTAGTGGTCAAGATGCAGAAGACTCATCGGATTCTGTGGAATCTCCAGATGATAAAGCGTTCTTTGAAAATGTTGAAAATGGGGAATCTAAGAAGAAGAGAAGGATGAACCTGAAAGGCATTCCACAAGTGTGTTTATTTAACGTTATGCAATTTCATAGAAATAATAATTACACTGCAGACATTCTGGTGATTTAGTCATGCCTGATTAACCTTTTTTATTTGTTTATTTATATTTAACCCTTACGTATCATGAAAAAATTATAAAAAGAGTTAGAATTAGTTAGAATTATATATAGATATTACATAAAATAGTGCTTATAAACCCACACATCCCAACTGTTCCAGTATCAGTGGGACAGTCCCGCTTTTCGTTGACTGTCCTGCTGTCCCTCCCGCCTGCCAGTTTGTCCTGAAAAGCTGAAAAACTATATTTGCATTGATGAATCTAATACATTTTACCATTTGCCACAATTGAGGCACTAAAAGGGGGTGGGGCTTGGTCGGGACCGGGAGTGGGACATGTGTACGACTGGGTGGAGGATTACTGGTATGGCATACGTATTAAATCATCTTTAAACTGCANGATTGTGCCAGAATGTTTAAATCATATACAGGGTACATGCCCCTTGTACTGCATGGGACTAAACAGGATACAGAAAAATACAGATACAACAAGTGAATAAGGGACTAATTTATCAGGGCCATTGTGGTGCAACAGACTTATATGAGTCTTATATTACACGAAAAACATGTTTTCTGAATCTTCACATCTTTATTCATTACATTAAAAATAATCCTCTGCCATAAGAGTGAAATATTGATTAATATAGAGTGAAATCTCTATGTAGTCAGTTATAGCTATATTCTTTCTCATGTAGAATATACACCAATAATGATGGAGGAGAACCTTTATTAATGGAAATGTGAACTCTAGAGAGTATATATACATAACCTCNAACTGTCCNGATTTTAGCGGGACAGTCCAGCTTTTGGGGGACNGTCCCGCTGTCCCTCCCTCCTACCAGTTTGTCCCACTATGGGGACAAACTGGCAGAAAAGTGAGGGCTTTGCCATGGGTGGGCGGGTTTTGGGCATGCAGGGGCAGGGTTTGGCCGGGGCAGGGGGCGGGACAAGTGTGTCCCACTCTCTCCCCGGCAAATTTTGGGAGGTATGTATATATGCTATAGTGACCAAGAACAGTATAAGGCCAAACCCACATTATACCATAACTTCCAAATGTCCTGATTGCTGTGGAACAGCTTTGATTATTTGGGTGNCTGTTCCGCTTGCAATGTACTGTATTTTGTCCTGATAAGGCAATGTGCTTTTGCACAGGACATATAGGGTCANGGCATGGGGAGAGTCAGGTGAAGCATGGCAGAATAAGGCCGGGTCTGGGCAGGGATTATTTGTCCCATTTTCAGTTTGCAGAATGTTGGGAGGCATGTTATACTGAACTGTATTATACATTACTGTGCACTAAACTGCATTTTGAAAAGTAGAAATGGTTTTTACATGGAATTATATGGCTCTTTATATAGGTAGAAATATATAAACTGTAAAACGGTAAAATGTGTAACACGTGCAACCAGCTTTTGTGACCAGTTCAGGACAGCCCATATGAACTCTAATGTTCCATATATATGCAACAAATTGCTATATATTATATAATAAATAGTATATTATAGTATATTTTCATCTTTATTTTACAGATCCTAAGAACAAAGTCCCCAATTTTCAATAAGCACAATGAATTTCAAGGTTAGAAATTTATAACTTGTTGAATGATTTTCTGTTACTACATAAGGCGTTTTGTTGTCTAGATCCATAGAGAATACAGAACAAANGAGAAAGGAGAGCTTTTATACAAATGTGCAATAATAATGTAGATGAACCATCATATAATGATGATCTCTCAAACAGTAATTTACTGTTTTACTAGTTTACCTATTTGTGCCCTGTAGCTGCTGAAGACCATGATAACAGAGCAGAGTACAACAGTATTCCGACAGATGCAGTCTTCCGTAGGTCTGGTTCATTCAACAACCCTGTCATCAGCAGTTCTGACATTACCAAGCCGGTATGTAAATTACTTGATTACATCATATTTGTTTACTTTGCTGATGAAACTCTAAAATAGTAATTTTAATCTATAACAGCAAAGCTACAAGAATAATAAATAATAGGAGAATTCCACCTTTTTTTCCCCCTAAAATATAGATGTTTTGGTGAGATGCACAGACCCTACAGACCCTATATAAAAATATGTAAACAACTGCAAAACATTTATGATATGTTTACAATAAACTTTTTAAGTGTGGTGAAAAAATAGATCAGGCAGTGGCTAACAGCCACTGCGCCAAAACATAGATGAGCAAAAGTGTGGTCCTTAATGGTTGTAACCTACTAGAATGGGTATTACTTTACATGTGGTTACATGGCTTGCACAGAAAAATTAGGTGTAACGTACTAAATTCAGTGTATGTTTGTTTTTTTGAACAAAGTGCTGCTAAAAAACAAAAAAAATTAGCTTTGACTAAATTGTCTATTATGCAATGTATTATTCAACCAAATTGATTAAACTTTTTTTTATTTTTATAAGTACCCTTTGAAAAATCGCAGTCATAGTATCATGTCTACCACACCAGAGCCCCCTGGAAATGACTCGATCATGCGAAGGAGCAAAGAAGATGTGCCTGCATACAGGTCAGANTACAGATCCGTTAAATCAGTTTATTACAACATACCCTCCAACTACACCTATTTTGCTGGACAGTACTGATTTGTTATTGTTNTGTACAAGCAAAAAAGACTGACCTGACTTCGACCTGGAATTGTACAAATGGTGGTGGTCTGGCCCACAGCTCTAATAAATTTACTGACAATTCCTCTTTGGTTCTTTGCACATTGATTATGTGTTAAATTAAAACCGGCAAANGACACATCACCCCCATCAGACGTCCCCATGCGTACTTTCTCNTAGTCAAGAGGAAATATTGGAGGGTATGCAACAATAATCTACAAGATTACTTTTTTCTTCTTTATTTTCTTAAGCAGTCCTGCTGATGAAGACAATGACAGCATAGAATTAGATGGTACGTTTATAAATATGCATAAAAAATTGCCATTGTCGGGTGTGCTATAAATATATGTCATTATTTATGATTATATTTATTCTACAGATGATAAATACTCATTTGGACCCCCCTCTATCCATTCCTCTTCATCATCACACCAGTCAGAGAGTTATGATAGCTATGATCTTGAACAAGTGAATTCAATATTTAGAAAGTTGTCCCTAGAAAGGTAAGAAAATCATTTACTAATGTGTTTAAGTTCTTATGATATTCAGTGAATGTAACCCCATATCTTTATTGAACCGTGGAAAATCCCACTTCACCATTGTTTTTTTTTTAAAATAAAATCATAATGTGAGGCCAAGGACCAACTTGGGTGTAGCATGCTGGAATCTGTAGTGCAACCAGTGAAATCCAGAGTCATGTGATTTATTGCCCACAGGCAGCAGGAAATATTGCCCTAAAAAGAGGTCAAATATAATATNGCCTCTTTAAGGGAGCATAAATTAAAAATGATAGGTGATAGAACAAATATTTAACCAGTTATGAAGTCTGCAGAACNTATACAATAACACTTGTGGAACCCTGTGACAAAATCATTGTTTGATTATAAAATATACAGCAGTTTTGCCCTTGTGACCAAGGCTGTTTTTTTTATCATTTAACCACATGTAAGTATGCTCTCTTTCATACATTGTTGCAGACCTTTCCGTCCATCTGTAACATCTCCTGGACGAAGCAGGAGTAACAACCATGTTGTACAACTTGCAGTTGTGAATGGAGATAATCTGGTGTCTGAGATCGCATTGATTGGTGGTAATGACAGAGGCATTTTTATCAGCTATGTTAAGCCAGGTTCAGGAGCAGAGAAAGTCTGTCTGAAAGAAGGACTCCAGCTCCTATCGGTGAGTTAATACATTTTGGAATCTTACAAGATGAATGCAAGTCCTATTTACATAGGGGCTGTTATAGATTTATTAGCAAAATCAACTACCGGATAAATTAAAAAAAGTAAGAGCTTTCCTGAATTNGCAGTTTCAATAATGTAGATGTAATGCAGAAAAAAACTGCAGACTTGCATTGCTACCAACAAATCTTTTACAATGAACGTGGCAGGTAATTTATGTACCTCTGTGTGTTTACATGCACCCTTTTATTCCTTCAAGTCTTTGAAATACAACATAACATTTTGTGGTACTCCTGTAATCAGATTCAGGACCAAAATAAATAGTGGGTTACAAATAAGTGGTTTTACATAACATCATTCCTACCAACAGGAAGCTTGTACGCATTCACATGATCGCAAAGCAATCAGTACTATAGAGACACTAATAATGACCAATATCCAGATTGAACATTGTATAAAATTGTCCTACATACTATTCAGAGAGTATCATAGTCACTTGTATACTATTCAAAGAACAACCTAGTGAAAAACAACTATACATTAAACCTGTAAGTGATNACTGGAACAAATACATCTTCAAACAACAATACACAGAGCATTGCAATTGCAGCATATGTCATTAGTTTTATTGTTTCNATAAGTTTCATGCTAAAAATATTGTAGTAAATAAAGATCTATATCTAATATCTGTGTCCTTTTTCCTGCAGTTAGATGGTTGTATTAAAGGAAAAAAACAATGCATTCCCTTGGACACATGTACTAAGGAAGAGGCTCACTGGGCGATACAAAGATGTCAAGGACAAGTTACTTTGAATTATAAATCAAATGAAGAAGGTATTTAAAATCATTCTAATAGTTTTCACAAAACTCTAATAACTGAAGAAAAAATTTAGCATAAAAATAATGACCCAAAATCTAATATATAATATAATACATAATACATAAAATATAATACATGATATCAATTTCTCCAGTTTTGTGCAGCTGCTTTTTCGTTCTGTGCATGTTACCCTTTAAGAACACATTCCTGCACATCCAGATCTAAGACTAAAGAAACTTCCAATTCTTTCCATAAGAGACTTTTGGTACATAACATGCATTTCCTCTCCAGACTTCTGTATTTGCTATTTGAAACTTGTAGGTGTTGGAAAATGCATTGCGGGTTCTGGTTGTTGGAAATCCATTCATGTGGGAGAGAGTGANTAAGATCAGAACACACAAATGCCTAGCTGTGTATCAGTGATTGCTGGTAGGAGGGAGAGGTAGATGGATGTCAATGTCGTTTTTAGGATGGCAGCAAAGTATTCAACCTTCAGGTACGCAATGCCAATGAGATACAAAAAGACAATACATCTTATAGATCATGATACCAGATCAATATATATCACAAAGCCCAAATTTGTCAAAATGTGCCTAC
>JABWIB010014969.1:0-10271 GCA_016617825.1 Platyplectrum ornatum
ATGCAGACGCGGTGACCTCGCGCCTGCGTACTTGTAACCTCGCGGCTGCGATAAACTCGCAGCCGCGGGTTGCCCAAACTCGACTTTTGTGAATTTCCCCCAATGTCGGGACACCGGGATGCAGACGGGATTCCTGTTTTAGACGTGAAGTCTTACTTGAATAGGAATTTACGACATTTATGTGTTATGAATACATTTCCATATTCATCGTAATAGTGTCATCATGGTGAAAACATCGTCTATAAGAGTATAGTATGAACACTCCCTGGAATAACACCCTGACCACCGCACTCATTCTGTGTCATTTACACAATCCTTCTAAATATCACACTAACATTTCACAGCGGATTTCCCTGCAGTAAAGCAATGTCCCTGCAGTAAAGCAATGTCCTATTAAAACTATATGAAAAGACTGTCAGTGTCTCTGGAATGAGGAATACGGGGGTCTTCATGCACATTTTCTCCTCCTCTGAAAACTGTACATTACAAAAGAGATTTTACTGTATTAAAGGCAAACACAGTATCCATTCATGAATACATGTTGTGATGGAGCTATCTGGATTCTATGTAGAGTTGTATGCAATCTAGGCAATATATTGCAATATAATTACAGTACACAGCTTTCACCAGCCAGGCCCTGGCGCTTTTATAAAAATGCACATATTATATCACTGTCGCACACAAATCGAAAATGTTCAGTGCAATAAAAAGGGATCGGAGCTATTTAATATCTCCACTGGTGAAAAGCATAAGGGGGTAGAGACACCAGAAAGGGTTAAAAAAAAGGCTGATGTTAGAAACGGGAGGAATGGTCAAGAGTGTGGCCGAAAAATACAAAATCATGGGGCATAAAATTGCTAGACTCAATATACCATTAACGGCGTAACATTGTGTGATGATGAGTCTCCGGGTGTCAGATACGGTGGTGTTTTCTTTATTTAATAACAAACAGTTATGTAACTTTGCTTTACTCTAAAGGTTACTCTAATCTTGCTCCTATCTTGCAGGATATCTTATTTCACTTACTATAATAAATAATCCGCAATTCATTTGGCAATGATATACTTAATTCTATAACCGGTTGCTACGGCCACAGTCACATGACACCTATGCACAGTACCAGATAGCTCGCTCCTGATCAAGGGGAATGCCCCTAGAGTTCAACTACTGACATATGAATGCATTCATATCAAAGTCAGATTTGTAATCCCAACGTTAACTTAACTGAGGTAACACACTTAGACTGTATATGCACGCAGTGGGTATCTGGCGTTCTCCTGAGTTGCAGGCCGGGGTGAACCCTTACTAACATGGCCTGTACTGTACTGAATCCCGGGGAACAGCAGCAAATATCGTACTGTACAGGGNTAGACTAAGCTCAGTCGCTATGGCGCAGGGGCGCTCAATGTTCATGTACAGGAACGGCGGTTTCCAGCTCACTGCCGCNTAACAGGGTAAGATGGCGGCCAGACAGGTTCAAGATGGCGGGACAGGGTTTGCTGAAGGGAGTGTGTGCTCACAGTTACTCAGTCCCAAATGCCTCCCGAGAGTCCCTTGTTAGTGAGTGAGGTGTCCCCNTAAACTGTTTCCTTAGAAGTCTCTGCAGGCGGTTTCTCCGACGTCTCCCTCTGGTCTCAAAACGAAGGCTTCTCCTTCTCAGTCAGGTCACAGGATCAGCAGCTTTCTCTGGATCTCAGGCACACAGGCAATGATCCCAGCTTCCTCTTCCTCAGGAACACAGCTATCACGCAGTGGCCTTCCAGTCAGGATCCTCTCTCTCAGTCTATGGTCTCCAGCAACTCCTCTCCACTACACTGTTCAGGGTGAAGGTTAAGGGTAAAACAGGTGTAGACCTGGACAAAACCAAACATAGCATTGCAGCGGAACTCTAAACTATGAAAAGAGAATTGAGAGGTGGAGTGTCCTAGCTCAACTCTAATTTCCATAATAAATGTAAAGCTATGCAGTATTTTTTCTGTATTTTTATATTGCAACATGGTTATGCTCAGGACTACACTTGTACCTACCTCTGGATCAGCCCCAAGGAGAGTCATTTTTTATTTTATAGATATTATATTACATTGTTATTATCCCCCAACTGATATGTTTTACCACCCCTGCCCAGGCGTAGATTTCCACCAGTTTTTCTGTTATTTGTAATGTTTAACCTTTTACCTAACTCTAGATTACTGTACATCACATAATCCCCGGAGAATACAAGAAAATCCTTGAGTAATTTACCCTCCAGGATGACGAGAGAAGGGACCATGTAACCAGCATTTACAGCAATGAATGTCCTATAAATGCATAGTGTCTTCCATATTGATAGGGCTACTAACATAGGCATGAGTTTGATGTATTGCTCCACTACCCTTACACATTTGTGTTAGGGAGTCTCAGGATTTATGACCCNGGCACACCATCATCCTTTAGCATATATTCGATAACGAATAAAAAAAAGACATTTTGATGCAGTAAACACAACCCTTCTTATCAATTCATACAGTAAAATATGTGAAAGTAACCTGGGCTGTGACATCCGGACAACTTTGGTGATTTAGCTGCTGTGTTAACACACGCGGGAGAAATATCTGACCTTCATTTATATCCACTGCATTTGNTCAGTGTGAAGCCTGGATATTATCAATTACACGAGTGATCAATGGCACCAGGAGAGTGCAGATCTGATGCCATAAAAGCCACCTACACACTTGTACAATCCGAGGATCCAACTCCAAATTTAGATCCTGATTTGAGAAAATGACCATGGTGTTCCACCCCCCATATGACGTCACAGATGANCCAAGGCTTTGCAAGGATCTACGAAAAAAAACGAATAGAGGACCCATCTATATACAGGGCTCATCCATATACAATGGTGCATACGGTAGTATGTCATATACTGTATATGTTAGATCTATATAAAAGAAAAAAACAGAACAAATAAAAAAAATAGAACATAAACATAAATAAAAAAAAGAAAATTAATTAAATTAACCTAACTTACCTTTGTCAGACATCCAATAGTCATAATCATCTCCAGAGAATGTCATTGCCAGTGAGATTGGTGTAAACTTTCTTTTACTATTACAGGCTATCACAACTGCTGCTTGTGACCCAGACATCACCGGTCACACATAGGTGGAATTCCACTGAGTTATAGTCTTGATTCACAGTCCTGGCCTTCAGGGCCGCCGCTGCNATCACCCGGGCCTGGGACTCACAAACTCTCTGGCCCCCTACGTGATGCCAGGACGCTGTGACATCCAAATGTCAGCATGGGAGGCCGTCGGGTCTATTTAAATTCACTTAGATGACAATAATGGCATCTGAGAGAGTTCAGGCACGCTCCCAGCAGGGTCCTGCACACCAGTACAGTGTGCTGGTGGGGGGACGGCTGGTCCCGGCTGTACCCCCCTTATGGTGGCCCTGCTGGCCATTGCACCTTTCATATCTAACTTCAGACAACCCAGCTTGCATCTGGCGTATCCATCTGCTGAAAGGATTTTGTCACCATATACATCTTACAATCTTTGGCAGCGCAGCTGACACTCACAGACATAACATAAACACTTCTGTATGGGTTTATAATGTGCAATTAGGCCTCCTGAATCATAAGCAGGTCTTTTCACACAACCAGATAATCTAAAGATTACAGAGTTCACGCGAGTGTACTAATGCTACAAGTATTAAATACATTGGTAGGTGGAATTGGTAATAATTATACACATGGCAAAGCAGGACAATAGACCAGATCCAGAAGACTTACATACTGTTGAACTCACAAGTGTAAAGTTACACGTGGGCAAAACCATGTTGAATTGCGGGGAGCAGGAGTGTTGCTGTTGGGTGTTGAGTGGTGTCTGGGTACGCTAGACGAGACCTAGTACAATCCCTCCCCATATACTGACTCCGGTGACGTTATGACGACACGTTATAGTAAAATCCATCCAGGAAGCCGGCAGGGAGGATCAAGTCCTCTTATTATGGCCCGCCCTAATTTACCGCCCCCCCAACCCGTCCATTGGGATAGCCAGTAATCGATGGGTGTGACCACTTATGTCTATGGTGGTCAATTATATGAGGGTCACCTAATCACACTGTGCCCTTCTTCATCACACTGATATCATTACACAGCAGCACTGTTATTTATTATTTTCATATTGGAGACCTGGGGCTGTAATCCCATTAGCCCAACTGTCAATCCAGCCCTGAGGAGATGGCATACCATAATCCGTAACTAACCATCAGGTATGGCTTCTTATTCCCGCTGGTTGCCAAACACATGGGCCTAAATTTACTAAGCACGGTGATTGATTGGTGAAAGTGGGGATAACACCAATCAGACCCCCACTTATCAATCTTCCTGCAATCTCCCTGCTCAGTAACCCCTGGTATGTTTTTTGCATGTCTGGTTACGGTCCATAATGTTTCTAAGCCTCATTGAACAAAGGTAAGAAACAACTAATGATACCTATAAAGTGTATTAGCATATCTAAGCACTTAGCATTTCACTGCACTTATAGAGCTCCCTGGGGTAAATGGTTCTTATGATTTCTTCTGTGTTATTCCATGTATTAAATTAACAGAACTCTGACAAATAAAACCCATTAATAATTAGTTCCCTCAGGGTTGATTGCCTGCCTCAGATTATTAATATAGGACATCAAATACTCTCTCTCTCTCCAGAGATTACTCAGTCATCGCCAACACTGGGACCTTAGAGGAAAAGGAAGTTATTGCTGCAACAAACAATAAGATAATAATCATTTATCTCGAGTATTCGAAAAAAAAGGAGCAATTCTGAGGTTACTATGAGCTCTAATTCCACATATAAATATAGAAGGGTTTACTATAACATACCTATCTTGTAATTATAACCATCCACCATGGTAACTATTATCAAGGCGAAATGATTTGCTTTAATGTCAGAACACAAAATCATGGGTAAAACCATGATGAATTGCAAGGGGGGGGGGGGGGTAACACAGATACTGACCAGCGTTACTGTTACACTGTTACTTCACTTGAGCCGGAAACATCATCTCTCAACTTTAACTCCCCAGCAAGTCAACATGGTTTTACCCACACTTGAGTATGTTGTTAGTAAGTCAATAGCAACCTCCCAACTGTCCCAATTTCAGCGGGGCAGTCCCGATTTTAGGTGACCCGCTGTCTCATCTGCCCTGCACTTTGTACCATTAAGAGGACAAAAATATTTTTACATATATTTTTTGTCGTGAACTGGTTAAAGGGGCAGGGCTTGGGCAGTCCAGGGGCTTAGCTGGGCGTTCCATGGGCAGGGTGAGTGCCACACAAGGGGCAAATGTTGGGAGGTATGATATGCACATGTGCAGAACAAGGACTTCCATATGAAATTTCTGCATTGCATACATGGTGCGGGCCATCAACTGTGCGTGTCAGTTTTGGCCTTATAGATGAGGGAAAGCATTTAAGTTGTACATTATGGACAAGCCTTCTGCACATCGATGTGTGGGAAACTGAAGGTAGCCTTTAGAGGTGGTGAGGTGGTGTGGGGCCAGCACAATAAAAAAACATGGAAAATATGCGTAGCTACAGAAAAATCTTATTTCATCAGGATCAGGTCATGACAACGTATATGAAGGGCTTTTCTCGGACAGTTTGGGTGTGCTAGAGTGTGTTATGTGATTAGCTTTGATTTGCAAGGTCAGTTCCAGAAACCTAATTAAATATAAACTAGGTGATTAGTTGCAATTGTATTACAGATCGTTAAAACGCTAATTAGAGAGTTCAATAAAAAAAAAAAAAAAAAAACACTAGTAATGGCACCGGATCTCTTGCAGGATCCGAAGCCAAGAGAGATCTCACTTCGCAACATCCGACAGCGCAGTGATGACATATAACATCATTGTCACGTTTCAACGTAATGAGCTGACTCGGGTCATTACTCGGATCTTACAAATTCGGGAGGGGTTCGGTTTCCAGGAGTGGTAATGCAAGGCAACTGGGCTGGATTATGGAGTTACAGTATCCACGAGTAAGGAATATTAGATGGCAGAAAAAAATATGCAAGGATCATAGTGAGGGTAGGTGGGATGAAAGGTATTGTAGAATTGGAGATAAACAGGAATTGGAGGTGAACTGGGATTGTCCAGTGGTACTTGACCTGATTTAATAACTGGTACATGTCAAAAGTTTGAAAACCAATCCAGCGCCAAGATGGGAATAAGCTGGTCACACGTTTTTTCCTGTCTCTTACGGTAGTGAGTTGATCGAACCTTTTTATACGCGGCTTTCTGAGCCGCAAGCTAAAAATATGCAAATTTTCTCCCTAACGCAAACAATTTGCGCGAAGAAGATTGAATCAGCCCCTATGTTACTCCTGATACAGGTGATTTTAAACCACAGCAAAGGTTAAGTGCCTATTAAATATATTAGAGATATATATCCCATTATTTTGCAGGGTCACTGTTGACCCCAGTAGACTAAATCGTGAGCAGTGTACACATCAGAACGATACTTACATGTTGCAGATGATCAGCTGTTGTGAAAGATTACATACTGCTTTGGTGACCGTCTGCAAACAAGCCCAGAAACCTTTGCTGCGGGATTATGTTGCAATTACATACTCGTCCACAATGTGGCTCTATAATGAATTATGAATTGGAATCATTGGTTGCAGTTCATATGTCGGTACACACTGATGTTTTTCTGCAGACATCCAGACATCATTGATGAAAAATATTAGGAATATTACATCTAACTCAGTTTTTACTTTTCAAATAATAACATTGACTCAACTTTCACCCTGTTTGTGGTTCACTGTTGCATGCTGTACAGTTCATGACAGAAATACCAATTCAATAACCTGAGAGATTGCTGCTGAAATGAAATGTAAGCAGCGATGTAACTGGCCTAAATATAGCTCGTGGAGCTGTCCAGTAGATCATGACGTGATTTAGAAGGTCATGAAATAATGTCTTCTGTGAATTTATTTTACAACAACTGGAAATAAAGCACGTCCCTGTTTAACCCTCCTGGTGTTGATGTATGATTAAGATATCTCAGAGAACGCAAATATATCAGTAACACGCTTTATGCTTAACACAATGGTAGCAATATTCTACATGATAAACATGTAGATTCAGTAACATGCTGTGCATATTTTATGTATGTATGTTAATGCAGATACAGGGCTTAAACATAACAATGAAGCAAAGGTATATAATGCTTCATTTTCAACATGACAGAATTAATATACACAGGTTGGTTATATTTTGTCCCTAGACTCATTATTGTGTTTGATTTTTTTCACACAGTTTGTTTGAGGAGTAAGGAGTGAACATTAGGTGTGAATAGTTTTCCCAGTGGTCTTCATAGAATGACAAAATGTGACAAAATGTAATGTTCCTCTTAACAGTTCAAGGCACCATTAGGGTCTCCATATCTTTTCAAGGCACCCGTAAGACAAAATAATTACCAAGCAGCTCCCATACAAGAAGTAAAATTGTGATTCTAAGCAATACTAGCGATGTGCCACAACATGTGAAAAAACAACAGTGTCGTGCACCCCAGGGATCCAAGGCGCACAGTTTGGAAACCACTGTTCTGCTACATGTCTTCCCTCTGCCGCCCTCCTTTACCTGGTTACACCAATTTATATATTTAAATGCTGCAATCATATTTCCTCACTCTTCTCTGCTCCAAGCAATACAGGATTCATTCCTCTGTTTCTCATTCATATGTTTGTGACTCATGTCATGCATTATATTAGGTCACTTCTCAGTCTCTAATGTATTTACTGTATCCTCAATGAGATGGCCTCCAGAACTAAACACAGTATTCTAAATAGGGATGGACCAGCGACTACATCTTTATTTCTGTTAATATTCGTCTCCCTATTTACCAAGGATCTGACTTGTCTTATTCCTTTTTTGTTATATTGCTTGACAAAATTTAGGTCACACGAAATAGAGAGTCCTTTGATCCGTTCCTTCCGCAGTAGTTTGTAATTTAATGCTAATGCTATTATGGTACCAATTTACTAAACTGGAGGAAAGGAAAGTGGAATCAGATTATAGTTCTCACATTTTTACGTCATCTACAATATCATTGGTTGCTATGGGCAACATTTTCCGTTTTTTCGCAGTTTAGTAAATCTAGCCCCATAAGTTTTGGGGCTTTTCTGAAGGCTACCTATCTCCGAGGTCATTTTTGTTTCTTTTTCCCGGTGTATCTATCCCATAATGTTGCTTAAGATACTATAAGTTTTTGCATTTAAAATATTGCACAGTTTATGCCTTTAACAGTGTTTTTATCAGTTTTCCTACTACTTATGTTAGGATCACTGGTCTGTTGTTGGCAGCTTCTACCCTACTTCCCCTTTTATTTAGAGAGGTTATATTTACCAATTTCCAGTTTTGGAATTGCTATTCACCAGTTGAGTAATTTGGTTAATGATTTTACCAGTTTTTTTTTTATAGTATCCTAGGATGTATCCCACCTGGCCACATTGCTATGCCCACACTATTGACCACTTCTCCAGAATACCTCTACCTATCTCTAAAGTCATTTTTGTTTATTTTCCCAGTGTGTTTATCCCATAATGTTGCTTAGGATCCTGTAATTTACTACATTTAAAATATTGTACAGGTTATGCCTTTAACAGTGTTTTTATCAATTTCCCTACTACTTGTGTTAGGCTTACTGGTCTGTTGTTGGCAGCTTCTATGCTACATCCCCTTTTATTTAGAGAGGTTATATTTGCCTATTTCCAGTTTTGGAATTAATATTGTAACAATTTACCAGTTAAGTAATTGGGGTAATGATTTTACCAGCACTCTGTTAAAGCTTCTTTTAGTATCCTAGGATATATCCCACCTGGCTCCATTGCTATATCCATATTGTCCATATGTCCATGCTATGTCTGCTTTAAAATTCTGGGTAAAACCCTCATTTTTAGTCTAACTAATATAACTGCAAAGTACTTTTGTTGTTTTGCACAGCTGCTGAAGACCCAGGAATAAAATATATGTTACTAGCACTAGCAGCCGCACAGAATGTCTTAGTAAATGCAGAACTCCATACCACACTCACCATTTTTAAGATTCTCTGTAAGATTCTTCATCACATGTAATAGGTTATAAATTGAGCTGCGCTCCTTCAAATGACAATATTTGAGGCATTGCATTCAGGAAAAGAATAAAGGGATTGTAAATGTGTTTTATTGAATACACAGGTCAAAGCCTGCTTTCCATTACTGCCGACGTGCTTCAGACTGAAACTATATCACAGGAACAGGTTTGTTGTCCTCTGTTACACAACAGATTATATATTTTTTCCACCCCTTGATACAGATAAAAATCTATTTACCATATGCCATAATATTTACCATATACCATAATATTTCAGTATATAGGTGCTGCCAAGTGGAAGTGATAATGTGTATGTCTTGATTTGCTATTATATGAAGCCTAACTACAGGGGGGTGCAATTAGTGTAGCTGCTACAGTGCTGTAAGCTCCCCTCCATGCTGCTGGTGACCGCAGCTTCATATGATTTTTACCTCAGCAGAAAAGCCTTGAAATAGACTGGTGGCTTATCTTATATGTATATAACATGTTTCTGACAGCTTTTTACATATTTGTGCATTTTAGAGTTACGTTTTCTGCATATGCCGTTAAACCTCTAACATATAGTATGTGGCTGCTACCACCTGAAATATTCCAAAATATAAAATAACACCATTAGGGAATGCCTGATATGGATACAGCATCTATTGATTTATATCCAAAATATAAATATCAGGACTTACACGACCATACACGGTAAGATAAATTGTTCCAATCAAAAGATTTTTCATGGGTGGACAAAACCATGTTGATTTGCAGGGGAGGCAAATTGAATTAGTTGCAATTAGTAACAATAACGCTGGTCAGTATCTGTGTGCAACATGCAACAATAAAGTATTCTCCCTGCATGCAAACACTGACATTCATTTTACCTCCCCCCCTTCAGTTCAACATGGTTTTGAGAGGAGGCAGCGTGTGTAGTGTAGGGACCCGTAGTGTGTAGATTAGATAGGGATTATTTAGTGTAGCTTAGGGCTAGAGGAACAGTGCTTTAGCTAGGGCTTAATTTCGGGGGAGGGCTTATTTTAGACAGTGTACTGTAAAATGGGGTAAGGCTTATTTTCAGGATAGGTCTTATTATCGGGGAAACACGGTAGGAAACAACACCTGTCACCTGCAATACTGATTGCAAATAATTAAATTTCCCTCCCCGCAATT
>JABWIB010014971.1:0-12637 GCA_016617825.1 Platyplectrum ornatum
ACGCAATGCGCACAGCTGAACACGCCCCGAAATCTCATTATAATATGCTGACACGCCCCTAAAACGCACATCCAAAATCTGAAGCGCAGAGCCCTGGAGAAGCTAATGTGCGTCTGATTAGCGTGCGATTCTGAGTTCTTCGCGCATGCGCAGTGCGAAAAAACGCAGAAAATTCTGGATCAGCCCCAAGGTGTGATGATTTTTGTTTTTTTGGGGACTTTTGAAAGAAAGTTATGCTTGTATAAAGTTCATTTGGGCAGTGGTGAAAGAGTCTATAATGCTGTATTGTAAGCCATAAATAGCCAGAGATGACAGATGATTACTTATTACTCATTATATATGAGCCTTTGTTTTTCAAACGCTTTCACTAAAACCAAAATATTTTGATTTTAAGCTTGTATTATATCTTTACCAGGTGACAAGGAATCTGTCATAAAGCAGTTTAATTGTAAATTGTCACTGGTTGTCACAGATTGACTTTGAATAAGACAAATAATATGGCAGATGCAGAACATTTTTCTCTTTACTATGAGAACAGTTTGTCAATCCGTATAGAACCTAACAAAGAACATTCTATAAAAGACAGACAGTGACTCACCAGGTCTCAAGAGAAAAATATTTTAGGATTTTAGAAATTCATCAAATGTTGTATAAATAGACAGGTAGGGGTTCAATGCCTCCTCTCTATGCATTTTAGGAATTTTTTTTTTTTTTACATTGGCCTGTACCTTATTTAGCTGACATACTTTAACATGGTCTGTAGTTCATAATCGGTGTGTAATGTTAGCAATGTGTCGCAGACATCACATATTGCTAGTTATCACATATATACCACACCTAATTGTATAAAAACATTATTGGCTTTAACATGTGCCTGGAGGGGTAACGTACAAGCTACAGCCTGATGCACCAGGCTGTGCTTTGGCATTTGTGTACTTTAAATATTTTTATGCTTTCTCTGCACGCTATATAGATTTGTGGCATATTTGCTAAGTGTAAATATTTTTATTTTTTTGTGACTGCTCTATGTGGAGTCCATGATATGTGATTATACAACAGAATTTCTTCCACAGGCATAAAATCCCTATAGTCAGGGTCAGATAGCGGCCCCGGAAGGGGTGAAAACTCACCTCGCGGTGACTAGCAATTAAAGTTAGGTGTTCAGCATAGTGTAGGTTACATAGTATCAGCCCCTAGCAGTATAGGGAGGGGAGATATAACGGCCCTGAGAAGGGTGAAGACAGCACCGTGAGGTGTTTAAACTATTAAACATAGGGATAGATATTCTTGTATTTTCATTAGATTGCATAGTAATTTATGTCACTAGTGCAGACTCTTATCTCTTTGAGACAAATGTTACCCTTTTTTTGAATTGCATTTTTATATATATTTTCTTAACTTTGAGTGATCATTTGAACTTATGATCACCCATTTTAGAGGCTAGTAATAAAATATTGCCTTTTATGTAAATTANCTGTTTGAGGGCAATGGTTATACATGTTGCTCTTTTGGAGTAAGATATAGTTAAGGTTGCAATAATATATTGGTGGAATGTAAGATATAATCAAGGTTGTAACAATGTACTGGTAGAATACACATGATTGTGAATTTTGGTTAGTTTGTATATGCATGTGTAATTAGTGGATGTTTTTCTCTTAATAGATGGTTAATCCTCTATGAATTTTAAATATTGATGGGTTGAGTGCGCACACAAGAAGATACCTTTTTCCTGTAGTCTTGCCTTTCTTGACTGTGTATTTTGCTCTTGGTATGTGCATGGTATCAGTGTAGCTGCACCAAAATATATCTTTATACAGTTTATTGTTGGCTGTGCGGTATTCTTTTTCTTTTGTTTTCTTGGTTTTAACATGGCCATGGTGGAAGCACCAACCTCATATCAAGGCATGAGGTCATTAACACTGTGGCTTCCAAAGAAATAAGACATTCATGGAATATTGGAACGTTCTTAGAAAGGATAGCCCATATTCCTTTTAAATCCATGTCTATTGTTCTGTATGTTGTTTTTAGATTTCACTTCTTTTATTTAACACGTAATAAAATTTAACCTTTTATCATTTAGAAACATTCCTTTTGGTGACTATTGGAGGTAATTAGTGCGCCATTCTTACAACTTTCTCCTTTTCTCTAGCCTTGTTGAACACTGGATCAACCCCTGTATCTTTACATTTTACAATTAGAAAATAAATAAAAAAAAAAACTTTAGTTCACACTGGCGTCTTGTAAACAGAGCTGCGGCTGTCTATAGCAACTACATGATTGCTTCCCCAGTTGGCCAGACAACACTGTAGGCGGATGGGGGCCAGTGTAGCCACCTATACTGACTAAGCCTTGGGCCACCTCTGGTCCTGCCTATCATCATATTTAGGATAACCTCTGAATCTATAATTCTGCTTCCTATTACCCGCCATGTGGTTCTGGCCGGTATACCGTTGGCTTAACGGTTCTCATTGTAATGTGTATGCAACATTTTTGAAGTGCACTCCTGTTGTGTGGGCATTTTACTTGGGTTTTATACTGCATATACAACATATGCTACATGTTGAAGAACTTGTATCTTTGGGCTATATCTTTGGGATAGAAAGTAGAAAAAAAATTCAGAATATAAATGCAGAATGACACAAACATTTTGCAGAAGTATCTTGAACTTACAGGACCTTAGCAGCAACCAACATCCTGGCATTAGCTTGCATCTTCTGGGAAGTTATGTCTGTTCCCAGAAAATGTTTCACAGAGTAAAATCATAAGTATTTGGCATCTGTAAAAGTGCTTTTATGATAGAGGACCTGTCACCATGAATTAAGATTTTCTGATTCAATGTCTAAAACTACCTATTGCATATTTTTCTTTAATGATTTAGTTTTCTGTCTATATTATTTTCCTTGTTCCCCTGATGGTATATTTGATGAAAGTGACATTACACATAAGAGAGTGAGGGATAATACAGTGCATTCAGATGTCATTTGTTTAGTGTAAAAAATAAATTCAGGAACAATACAAAAAAAGTCAACCTGACTTAAATACAAGATTGGGCATTCACTTTATGAAATAAAGGACATTTGTAAAACAAAAATGTAATTCATTTCCGATGATTATAGCTGGCTGTTCTATGTCGGTTTGCTAAGAGAAGAATTTCTTCCATAATGAAACAATCATATTCCATTTACTTACACTTGAGTCAAAGTTTTCATAGCATTAGTGGGTACTAATAGTTGTAATCTGCTTTAACATGACTGTTTATGCTTTATGCAGAGGAGGTGGTAGAAATGTGTCTCTTTTTCTACTGAACACTGAACTGAATAGGAATTCATAGGGTGTTTCCAAAAGGCAATTCCAATTGTAAATATGCCATATATAACATATGATTCCTTTTTATAAATTATTGACATCTTTAAAATATGTATTGACACCCACCCATGAAGAGTAAATTAATAAAAAAAAACTAAACAATACAAATATTGTATTGCACCTCCTTTTCAGGCACCTCTTCCACATCCTAAACAACCTCTTCCTTCTCTTCGTTACTCCCTCCTCCCCTTCAGCCACCTCCTCCTTGGCCATCTCCTCCTGTTTCACCTCCACCTACACCTCCTGCTCAACCTCTTCGTCGGCTATAAACTCCTACATTTCCTCATGCTCCTCCTGGACATGGACTAGCTCTGCTTCTGCCTTTTCCTCCTCCCTCTGAGCCAGCTCCTGAAGCCTTGCTCCTGTGTGAAAAAAGTACAAACATATTTAACATGCTAGTACTTTTTTCAATTGAAACATTTTTATTGAATTTTTAGCATAACATACAAAGAAAAAGAAAAAAATATACAAAGTGATATATCATGCACAATAAATCACAACACAGTATGAGCAATATACAGATGTAGACAATACAGATGTTGACAATAGTACAAAAAAGTGCCACGACCTAAGCCCGACACCCAAACATGCTAGTACTCTTAATCCATTTTTAATGCTGCATTTTTTTCAAATTGACGTGGAATTTGTGGGACAATACACTACGCTTCATATTTACATTCCAGTACGTCCAATGTGTGGGTTTATAAGCACTGGAGCAATGGAGCTGTAGGGCAAAGGTTCTGCTGACCTGCCCCTGTAGCATTCTCTATCTCCCAGTCAATGTTGTGGCTATGTGGTTCTGTTTTGTTTGTTGATCTGTTTGACTGTGCCTCCGCCTCTCCTGGCTGTGTGTTCTATGCCTATAAATTAGTAACCAGTAGAATCCAAAAAATACACTTTCAAGTATTGTTTGCTTCTAGGCCTAAATTTACTAAGGAGGGAGCAGAGGATGTTGCCAATAGCAACCAATAAGATCAAGTTCTTAGTTTCATTTTACATGAGCGCAAATCTGATTGGTTGCTGATGGGCAACAACCAAACTTTTCAATCTCCCTGCAATATCCATATCTAGTCAGGAGCAAGTTGAAATAGGTAGTTATTCTATAAATAGATTCCCTGAACACAAAAGTTCTTAATAACCATCACCCTTAGCAGGGAAAATGGGGGTACAAGCATTTATGGATTTTGGAGAAACCAGCAACTTAATTTCTGCTGACTTTGCTGAAGACGGGGGTCTAACTATATAAACTACCTCACCCATTCTCTCTGATCTACATGGATGGGTGTAAGATACTACATATCATCATGACACAGAGTAGTTCGACTACTCACCTGCAAAGGAGCCATTCACTTGAACTCATTTGCTTGCTGGTCCTGCCACAAGACATCTGACCTTTAATTTTAGGATAACCATGGCAACATGTGCACTCATTTCCACTGGACTGGTGCAGGTCAGATATTAAAGCATGGGGAACCAAATCTAAGTTTTGAGGTCATCCCGTCCTTACCCACCCCATACTCTAAATTCTCCTCTAACCTGGTTCAAGGAAAGACACCACCCCAAGGGGCAATTTTTCCCACTCTCATTGCCAGAGGCCAAGGCAGTGTCAGACTACATGGAGGAGGGTAATGAAAACGAGAGAAGGAATAAAAGATGGAATGGAAACCAGATAAGGCAGATAAGGACAACAACAAGGCACCAGATGTCAAGGGAGCGGAGAGCAAGAGAGACGCTATAACTCACAGCGTGTAGACCACGACTGCGGGTTATTAAAGAGTGAAGGATCCATTGAACAGACGATGGGTGGATGAGCTCCTCCTCATAATAAATACGGACCTGGCTGCAAGAGAAGCACCTGGGTGGAAGAAGAAACAAGCTACATAAGACAGTACGGAAGTACCAGCAGTCGAGAATGTACTCCAGAAATATAGAGGAGGTGTGGTTGGAACGCCTTCTCTGCCTCTGCCGGGACTAGTTATGGAGAGAATAACACTTTTCTCCCCTGTTTGTACCCAGTGATACTTCACCAATACGTTATATCAATTAATAAATAGAGACACTAGACATAACCGCGCGGCATCAACAATACTGTCATGTAATGTCCTTACTCTTAAATGTCCATATTCACGTTTTACAGTTCTGAATTGTCTCTAATCTCTCTTAACAGAGTGTCTCTTCTTATCCATCGATCAACCAAAAAAACCAAAAGGAAAAGGGCACATATAGTGTAAATACGATTGATGTTGTATATAGAAATAAAGGAAATCACTCACAAAGCTGTGTCTTGATTCTTAAGCGCTTCTCATTTATACTGGTTGTTCTCTATATATCCCTCCAGTCCCCTGTACGGTCTCCTCCACTCGATCCTGTGATATTCAACAGAGAAACAGTATATAGTGTAATTCTATAAATGTTACTCATAAAAGGAATAGACGATCCTACTCACACTTTGGTGACTTGATAATCAGCATATATAAATCTCTCTCCTCCACGGTGCTGCAGCTTCTTCCACCAACGTGTACTCGAACCAGGAAAAGAAAAGAGAGACGGGGAGAACTCCTGTGAAGACTCCTCAAGTCCTCCTCCCCTGTTGGACACGCAAGACCACTCACTTGTCTTGTGTCTTGTTACTTAGCAAAAAACAACATCGCTCGGCTTCCAAATTCCTAAAAAGTAGTTATCCTTTAATGTGTATAATATAAAATAAAATCTTAAACCACCCTTTAAGTACACAGTATATATAACGTATGTGGATGTATATATGGGCCCAATATTACAATACAGTATACCCCCGTTCTATGCTAAGGGTCAGCGGTACCAGGGTATGCCCCCCACCTCCAGTTGTTCCACACCATTTGGGATACAGTGAAATCACTGCTAGCCAAATCCTCCACTGGTGGTATACCACCTGTCCATAGATGTATATACATATGTGATTATATAATTATTACAGCAACAAGTCCAGGGTTCGGTTTCTTGATGCAGTAGTCTGCATCTGATCCTTAACTATGAACCTGCCATAAAATACATCTATAGATTCTGTCTCGCTCTTCAGCTCATGTTAAGAACACTATTAGATTCTTAAGACTCTAGCTGTGTCTGTAATTCATCCTACAACTATAATCTCTAACAGCCACTTTCCACTATATGCACAATAAAAAAACGCTTTGCTAAATCATTTTGCCAAAGTCAGAATTTCAAGCATCTTAACTAATACTAATACTATTTGTTTAAGAACAAGGGATTTGAAAAAATCTATCCCTCATTTTAAATCATTTTAATGCTATTCATGTCTTACATTATTTTACCTATGTTTTAAAACCTCTTAACCTGCTCTTGTAAAGGTCATTTTGCTTCAATTTTTCGTACAATGTTTATAGCTATATGCCACACTGGCCAGAAAAGTGAGTTCACCCAGCTACTTGAACCCCCACTATGAGCTATTAGAAAGTGTAGACAGAATCATTTATGTTTCATCATAAAATCTACAATAGCTATAGTTTTAAACAACTTTATTTAAACTTCATTGCAATTATAAGGCTGTAATTTCCCAACAGCATAAAAAGAAATAGAATATCAAGGAACATGTTCCTGGCAATATTAGGTATGTTACCATGTTTACAAAATACAGCACGTACTGTAAATTAAAACTTCACAGCTATTTGAGACAATTGGAGTAGAAACTAACTTTACGACCATTTCACTAAAAGTATGTAAATTTTGTTTATTAGACTAATTTAATTACATTCATGGCTATATTTTTTATAAACTTTGCAACCTTGCAATCGCGGCAAAACAAGAAAAAACCCACTTTCCTACTAAAAGGAAAAGCGGGACTGTCCCACTAAAATCGGGACAGTTGGGGTTTATGAGATTGCACCATTCTTTGTTACCTCTGCTGTGTATTGGTGAAGATAGCCACTGTGCACATATCAGTGTTAAAAAGAAGGTTGGGGGAATTTCTGTGTTTTAAGCTGTTTCAAGCTGTTGGACATAGTAAGATGTGTACTAAGACAGTGACAGGCTCAGCAAGTGTGAGGTTAGTGCTTCAGAGTGGGACGCAGGGAAAGTCACCTATCCTGCCTTGCACTCAGGACAGACGCACCCATTAGGTGAACTCGGGCGGGCGCCTAGGGCGGTCGGCCGAGCAGGGCGGCAACAGAGGGGAAAAAAAACGTAAAACAAAAATNAAAAAAAGGGAAAAAAAAATAAAATAATAACCGGGAGGGCGGACGGCACTAATCTGCTGCCCTCTTCAGTGATTTTAAAGTGACGTGACATCATCACGTCACGTACCGGCGTGATGTGATGACGTCACGACGCAGCATCATTTGCCCACAAGGGGCGCGGTGCTAGGTCTGCCAAGGGCGCCCGCAGACCTAGCGCCGGCCCTGCTTGCACTTCCCTTCAGCACAAACCCCTACCCACTTGTGAAGATGTCAGTGTGTCATACTGTTTGATATAACTAAAATTCACCTTCCCTGCAAATAAAAAGAGTTTTGGACAGGTGTAAAAATAAATCAATAATGTAATGTATAATAAATAAATATATAAATAAATAAATAAATAAATAGCTGAATGTGTAGTTGAACACTTAAACAATGCAATCGGTTAGCATTTGCTATAAGATCTATATGGTCCTTGTAATTTTCTGATGAACTGTTCTATTTGACCCTGCATTCAATTCTTCTGGACCAGATACAGAAGCTCCCTAATGTCATAATAGAACTCTTAACACACAAATGGTGCTTAGAAGTATATTAAAAATACATTAAAGCCTGGAACGGATAGACTGATTAGTACATGAGTCCCTACTGCATGAGCAGAGGAAAGGAAGAGAGTGTCCGAGAGAATCCAGTGGGCAAGAGTAACTCTTCTTGGTCTGAGAGAACCTGGCTTACGTATACCTTAGGCCTGTTCTCAAGGAACAAACGGTTACCAGCGAATTCGACAATGAGGAAACCCTGGTTCCCACTTCCAGCCGAGGCTGGAAGGGCTAAAGGACGGACTGTACTTGCCCTGCCCGGTCGGTGTATACAGGAGGTCAGCAAGCAATGATCGCACACATCCACCCAAACTTGGCCCACACTGTAATTTAAATATTATTCCTGCCCACCAAGCGTATGGTCTCATCACACAGATCCTCTAGTGTTCAGTGTTCTAGAGTATCTTCAAGACCACATGTGGGGGATGCCTTAGAATTTCATGTGGGGGATGCCACCTGATTTTCATATTCTGCGTTCTGAACAACTGGATCATGGTGTATAGGTGTACTCCCCCTTCATAATATAAGCTTCCAGGACACATTGCAAAGCAAAAGTAAGTAACTGTAAGTAAAATTACAACAGTAGTTTGCATGGAGCAGATATAGTTTTGAGGACACTTTTGTGCAACATTTGTGTACACGCAGACATTCATGTTGGACATATTGGTGAAATACACGTAGTCGTCTGTGTGGGCAATAAGTATAATGTAAGATGTTAATTTGGAAAAAGAAAATGGTGCTTGCCAGGAAACATTTATGTGCAATCACTGACACTGGAAAAGAATCAACATTTTACAGAGCATGATTGAAAATCTGTACTAAGACTGAAGTTCTCTCTTCTCCCCATCTGCCTCTAAGCACTTATGAAGCGTCTGCAAATACTTGTTAGTCTTTATTTAGCAGTTAATTGTGATAAGAACACAAAGCGCAGAGCAGAATGAAATAAAATAGCAGCTCTTTGGGTGTCTGCTGCAGTACATGCTACATTATATACTCACAAGCGAGTGGATTTTTTTCTTTGTTGATGTTCCTGAACAAGTTATATTATAGTGTTTTGGCATCTGCGTATCTTAATTGGACAGCGTTTAAGATACTCAGCTTAGTGATAAAAGCAAATCAACATTTGTGGCTTTTACTTTAGGAAAAAATAAAATGCTAGAACATGTCAGGTACCTATTTTAACATGTACTGATGTTGAGCTCATAGTGCATAGATATTTTGTGGGGAAATGTAGCAGTTGCTGTCTTCAGAGCATATCAATATGTATTTTAAGGTCTGTACGTGGTGCTCCCTAAAGTCCCACAATATAAGTTTGAGAAATCTGATCCACATCCGACTATCATGACCAGCTTAAGCTGTATGACAAGAATCAATATATACATATTATATAATATGTATAATATATACATATTGTATATAATAATATTAATATATATAACTATAATAATTGTTCCTGGGAAAAATAATTCACCTGGTACTTTAATACACATATTCATTTATCAAAGAATTTATGTGTATTAAAAATACAAACAAAAAAAAGTTTATTATTATTTATTATTAAAATGAATCATGGACTATTTAAAATTTGATCAAATGATTTATGGTAGTCATAAATGTTTTTTGTTATGATATTTTATTGATAATTACAATATTTAATATTTATTATTGAACAAATGTCTTGTATGTTTGTGTAAAATAATGGTTTATAATACTTCTAACTGGTAATTTTAACAAGGATTTAGTATAGATTTCTATATTCAATATCAGCAGTTCTGTTAAAAAAAAACTGCCAAGCTTTTTCCCAGAGAGTGGGTTGGTTCAGGATTAGTCAATGTATGTGTTATATAGGTATATTTCTGTAAAAAAAGTTGTACACTGCAAAAAACATTATCACATTTGAGACCATGAAATGTTCATTACGTTTGGCTACCTCTAAAATGTCTATTGTACAACTGAGTGAATGTGTTTTATCATTTATCTGTTGGGTTAACATACTATACATGTATTGCTTTGGGGGTTGCAGACCTCCAGTCATACATAGTAAGAATCTCCAGTAGACAATACCCCCTTCAAATGGAGGAGGAGGATATTGAAAGCATGTTCCACATGTTTTATATAGTTATGCTTAAACCAACCTTTAAGAAGTTTATTATGGTACAGCTTTCTTATTAAAAAGAAAATTAATCAGTGCTTAAATGTGATCTTGTACACTTGCTGTGGTGCACCAATCATTTAATTTTCATGTGGGTTACAGCTATTTATATTTGCCTCCGAATACCATCAGAAAACAATCTTCAGCATATTTAGGTTTTCTCAAGGGGCCCAGGTAGATAACCTTTGGACCAAAGGTTCCTAACCACAGTCCTAGGGACTCCAACAATGCATGTTTTCCAGGTCTTCTCACAATCCCAAGTGACATAAAAACACCACATGTGGATCTTTTTTTACAAATATCAGGAAGTAATGAACACTCTATTCCAGCAAGGAGACCTTAAAAACATGCACTGTTAGTGGTCTCTGATGATTGATTGAGAACCTCTGCTGTAGACCACCAGGAATAGTGCAGTTAAGTCCATTGCCTCCCCTAGTCCACCAATGAATAAGACAGACCTAGTCTATAGTTCCTTTGAAACAATGTTTTGCCTCCCCATTGGTTGCTTCCAGACTCAGCAAACGCTGCAGGGAGATTATCCATTCACATTGGGATGTCTCCATCACTGTGCCTAAGCCTAAGTTAAGTGTAGGCAAGTCCATTACGTTCCCTAGGTCACCAGTTAAATTACAATTGCAGGCCAAATTTATTCCCCCTCCCCTAAACACCAGGAACAGTCCCTTACCTTCCCTGGACTGCCAGTTAGGTGAAAGGTCTGGGACAAGAAGGAGAGGTCCGTTGGGTTCTGTTAACCAGGCTGTGCTGCAGGTTGCTGCAGGAGTCGAGGAAGCTAGGAAGCTAGGTACAGATAGACAGTAGTAGTTGCCCATACTGGTAAGTTTAGTTGTCTTGTTAACTAAATCTATTCCTTAGCTGGAAAACTTGAGCTTGATTCCTAAGGGTACCTTGCCATTTGGCTAGGCATGGTGGATATGGAGTTGGTATTTTGCGGGCACTGTACAGTAAAGCGGCAAGCAACAAAGGGTTTAGGCCATTTAAAATTTAAGCATTATTTAATTGTTGTAACCAATTCCATTATCTTACTCCAGTAGTTTTAGATGGTGTAGTCCTTGGATAGATAGGGGCATTAGGTCCATACGTTTATGTTGAGTTAGGCCAGGTTGCCTGTGTTTGATTTTGTAGGTTCTTAGAACCAACCAGATAAGTTCCAGCTAACCCCCTGTAAGTATCACTAAGCACATGGAGTAGTAGTTAGGTGGACGAGTTTACTTGATGGAGCAAGTCTACTGGGACCTGATTCAGGCTTTTTTGCGGCCGCACACAAAAGTGCAGCTCTGAATACAGCACAGGCCGTATGCCGTATGCCCCGCATCCCTGCGCTCATTAAAAAAATGCAGAGGCTCCGGATGCTAGTGTTTACTCGCCGGCTTTCATGAAAGAAAAAAAATAATAAATTAAAAATAAATATTATTTAAATAAAAATAAAAACCACAAAAACACTTTATTTAATATTGTAATTTTTTTCTTATTTTTTTTTTAACTTTTTTTTACACATAATGAGGCAGGTAATTGTCCATAGGACATTACCTGCCTCGGTCCGTCTGCGTTAAGCCTGTACCATGTCCAGACATGGTGCAGGCTGCGCTTTCAATTAGCAGGGCTTAGCCTTGCTAAAAGCGCATATGGTAATGAGAAAAGGGGCGTGGAACGCCCCTTTTCCTATTACCATATTGCGGAGTCGCAGAGGCACGGAGTTGGGCAGATTTGGTATTTGTTATTTGATTTGTGGAATAACAGTAATAAATGCTAATACAATTCAGCAAAATTAAACATTCTCAGAATAAACATTCACATTGATCTTCTGCTGCTGTGCTGACTCGTCATGAAAGTGACTAACAGAAAAAGTATTTTTGAGAGTAGCTTGTGTAGAAGGAACTAAAGGAGGAAATGGAGTAGGTACAGCTTGAGATGGTTGCTCACAAGGAGCTGTTTGCATTTCTTAAGATATGTTCCAATTGGTGTTTGAAATGCACACATTATTTACAATCAGGAATGCCATTTTTTATTTTTTGCTTGTGGATAACTGGTTGCAAGTTTTACATCTTTTAATATTGAAAAATCTGTAATCGAACCACATGGAAGGTTGAGGTAGTTAGTTTCTTATTCCCAAATTAAATGGGAACATACTAGATCAGTTATGCACAGCCCTAAGACTATGGACTGGAACCTATGGGGGGGTATTTACTAAAGGTCGAATAGTTCGCCCGAATAGAAATCGGAGCAAATCGATTCGATTTAGAAATCGACCGTGTGCGCGAATGTGGGTATTTACTAAGGCTCGATTTTTGACGGTCGAATAAAATCGAACGCGATTTGGTCCGATTTCCGGGCGC
>JABWIB010014974.1:3858-15860 GCA_016617825.1 Platyplectrum ornatum
TGTGCAAGGAACAAGGACATCCATTATTCACCTACAATCTGGGCATCAGACGTGATCTTATGGAATATTATAATGTCGTTGTGCTCTGCGGAATGTCGCGCGTTGCGAAGCAAGAGATGAAGTAGACGTCTTGCCACGAATATCATTTTTGTGCCACGATGATATCATGGAAATGTCACCCATGTGCACAATTCTGGATATATTACAGTAATCATGATCAAAGGTTCCAGTTATCTCAGGGTTGNCGATCCTCCTGGCGGTGACCTAATTTCGGGCAATTCTCCTGGTATCCCAAGACGTTTGGTGCCTCAGCCCCGATCGATACTATGAATGGGTGGGGCTTACTGACATCACACCTTTCCATTCATAGTAAATGGAAGGGTTTTGTTAGTCAGGGGGCAGGTCTTCAGGCGTGATTTGCATATATTATGTCAATGCCCCCACCACTCGTGGTTTCTCCTAGGAGGTGGTTATGCTAGTAGGTGCAGATCCATGAGCGTCATTTTGAAGGAGTTCCCGAGGAGGTCCATTTGCACCCTCTGGAAGCAGTGATTGAAGATCTGCTCTCTTGTCCCTTCGGGCCTTGGCTGGGAGTGTGGACATGGGTCCATGCAAGCGTAATCAACCGGAGGAGAACATTCGGAGCAGTAGGTATCAACTGCTTTATCAGTGCAGGATTGACAATGGGGCTAATAGGACTACAGCCCCAGGCCTCCATTGTCAAAAAGGCCCGTAGCCGCTAATGATATCAGTGTGATGAAGCAAGGCATAGTGTTATGAAGAAGGGCACAGTGTGGTTAAGTGACTCACACATAACTAACCACCAGACACAACACCCACGCATCACTGGCCACCCCAATGGGCCTATCTTCATTTAGGCCCTGTACACCCTTGACAGCTTACCTCCATTCACCCATGATAGTTACATCACCAATAGGGCATGAGTGAAATAGCCTCCCATTAGACATGGTGGAGGCTCATACAATTAAACATGAGTATAGTTAGTATAGAGTGGGTTGGTATAGTTTTAAATACCCAATGGGGCAGACTGGATGGGCCATGTGGCTCTTATCTGCCGTCACTTTTTATGTTTCTATGTTATGTTAGTATATCCTAAATTTAAAAAACCATTATGGGTTTCATACCATACTGGGCACATGTAGCTCTTATCTGCCGACTATGTTACAAAGATTTGCGCTACACAAATAACCTCAGGGTTTGTTTCGGTGTGTAGTGTCCGTCTCAGACGAAATGCCAGACAGCTACCTAACCTGTGTAATCCCATTTTTAAACGTGTCCTTGTTCCCCCTCATACGAAACCCACAAGCAGATGCCATAACAACTCAAGCAGAGCTGGCGAAATTCTAAAGGTGACAAAGTGAATTGTGTAAGTGACAGGGTTTTATAAATATAGCCCATAATGAGCAGGCATTTAAAATTCTCAATCAGATTTACTGAGTATCAGCATGAGGGCTGCGCGAATCTGCTGCATGTTTAATATAATCACATTTTAATATAAAACATAATCATGGAGAGAGGTTACAACACGGCTCGCATCCCATTATTGAATGACGACGGACAAATTTAAAGGTAGGAGAAGTTTTTATATAATGGGCCGCTCACTTTGCATAACCCAAATACATGAGGAACTTGGCGCGCTCCCAAAAAACTCAAGGAGACCACGTAGATTCGGGGGGAGTAACGCTTCAGTATTGCTCTTCTACTCGTCGATATGATACAGCTTAATGTTTGCTGTATCCATTTCGGAACGCTATTTGGCGAGCTGCTTTATTGGGAATGGGTACGCTTGTCGTCTCTATTTCGATAAGTTCTAGTTAACCTCTCCAACGTTCTCCTCCCCGGGTTGTGGTGGGTCTACTGGGGCAGGTCAAGGGAGGGTAGGAAGATGAAGGGTTAGGCTCTTAGATGGGGAAAGTTAGGATAGGACTAGGAGATGGAGGTTATGGCTGTTAGAGTAGGGATGTTATAGTTAGTCCGTATGAGATAGAGGGTAAAATGTAAGAAAATGTTAGGCTAAAATGTTAGGCTGTAGGAGATGGAGGAGTGGGATTAGGCTGTTTGAAGGGTTAAGCCCTTTTCCCACTGCAAACTAAATTTTACCATTTTGGTCTCTTATCGGGACAAATTGCAGGCCCCCCACCCCCCACTCCAGGGTCAATCTGGAGCACCGCAGCCAATCAGCGGATCCTGATTATCTGTGGGTCGGGGACAATCGGGAAAGCCCCTGATCCTAAGTGGCTGTGTGTCATAGCCAATCACGAGCTCCTGATTGGCCGTGGAAGTGGGAGCGAATAACATCAGCGTGGGGCCCCTGTGGTGTTGGCAGTCGGGAAAGTTGGGAGGTGCAGCATGATTACATGCGTGTAGAACAAGTCGAGGTGTTTGGAACAGGGCCGGTGACAGGTGGGGACAGCTGTGACGGGCCCCGAGCTTTAGGGAGCCCTGTTACTAGTGTTATCACTATTGGGGGGGGGGGCCCAAAAAATCTGGGTGTACCGGGGCCCCAACATAACAAGGGTCTACAGCCACAGTTCCAATCTAATCCCGCTCCTAGGGGGTGTTAATAAACGCAACAGGAAGTCAGGTCTACAGTCAGCCCCTTTACCTTATGTGCATAAGTGTATATGTGATACCCCAGAGAGGGTTAATTAAAGGCGAAAACTCTGGTGGACATTGTAGATGAAAACAGGTTTGATTTAGCGTCAGCGTTAACACACCCACTTACCCGGCGGCCGCGTCTTGTCACATACACACTTTTCTTGGCTTGCAATCTGTACTTGGGCACATGCCCTCACATGGCGCCACGAAACAGCATTTGCGCTGAGGTTTCACAGTTTCAGGACTCTCAAATTGCCCTTAGAAACTTGCAATAACTTGGCCGCCATTCAAGCTGACTTTACATTAGCTGGAGTGGAACAAAGATTAAAAGTAGAGAAGCATTAAGGGAGTCATTATTAAGGTTCCTTTGAATGAATGTGAGATTCTTCCCTGTTAGCGCTCAGTGACCAGCAGATATTTTCTTCTAATGTTTCTTTTGTGCTCATTACTTTTTCCCTTTACCGTTGCGATGATTAAAAGGTTACATAAGAGGTTCCACAGTGGAAAGACCGGTATTACAGTAGCGGCAGGGCGTAAAGTGAAATGGGATATTAGAAAAAATCCCGGAATGGAAAAGTCACAAAAAAGGTGCAAAGACATAAGTAAAGGGCATGTGAGGTGATGAATTTTGGGACTTACTACAGGACCTCCTTGGGCTACACAAACCCATAGTCTACTATGATAGAGAGAGGTGTGATAAAACTATTGGGGCCATGGGTATCTTACACACCACATGCCCTATTACACTCCCTCTACCTCTCACACACACATCTTCCCTGCATCTTATACTCACACAGTGCACTTCATAATACACTCCCTCTACCTTTCACACACAGTGCACCCTATAATACATTCCTTATAGTCACACAGTGCACCCCATAATACATCTTTCCTACCCCTATCTCAAATACACAGTTCTCCCTATAATATATATCTCTTATCTTTATCACTCACTCTCTCTCTCTCTCTCTCACACACATACACACACACACAGTGCACCCCATAATACACTCCGTCTACCTTTCACACACAGTGCACCCTATAATACATTTCTTGTATTCACACAGTGCACCTCATAATACATCTTTTCTACACCTATCTCACATACACCGTGCTCCCTATAATATATTCCTCTTATATTTATCAATCTCTCACACACATTGCATTCCATAATACATTATCCTTAGTTCTATCTTACACACTTACTCTCACATACACACACACACACACACATACATATATATATATATATATATATATATATATACATACATACATACATACATACATACTACCTACACACACACACATACATACATATATATATATACATACATACATACTACCTACCTCTATCTCATATACACACACAGTGCTCCCCATAAGACATTCTTTGTATTGCTACCTCTTATACATAGTGCTCCCCTTCTTATCTTTATGACTCTCACAAGCACACAGTGTATTCCATAATACATTATCCTTAGTTCTATCTTACACACTTACTTGCTCCCCATAAGACATTCTTTCTGTCGCTACCTCTTATACACAGTGCTCCCTATAATATTCTTCTTTATCCCTCTCACACACACAGTGTATTTCACAATACATTATTCTTAGCTATATCTTATATATTTCATACCTCTTCCTCCTATACACACACACAGTGCTCCCCATAAGACACTCTTTCTACCTCTACCTCTTATCCACAGCACAATTTATGATACATATACACAGTGCACCCCATAATACATCCTCACTACCTATATCAAACACACACAAACTGCTTTCAATAACACATTCTTCCTACCACTATCTCACTCACAAAGCACCCCATAATACATTCTTCCTATTTTAAATTACACACACACCGTGTACCCCACAATATATTCTCTCTACATCACACCCACTAACAGTTCACCCCATATACACACAGTTCAACCCATAATACATTCTACACACCTCTATCTTACAAAAAGTGCACTCCATAATACATTCTCCATTAAATAAATATTCCACCTTGATTTGTCTTTGCGAAATAATTAATTTTAGTGAGAATAGCTAAAGATGACATGTTTTATGAGAGTGCACNACATAAAGTGACCTTCTATTCTTCTTTGGTCTTGGAACACTGTAGGTAGGCCACAGATGGCAGGGCATGCACCCTTCTGCAATGAAGTTTATCATTTCATCAATTTATTTGAAATAGGGTATCAAATTCTATTTTGGCATTAGCATTACAGTGATTGGTATGGCGCTTCATAAATAAAATAAAATAAGCTCGATATTCCATTATGCGTCTAGATCGGTGGTCGAAGTGGACAATTAGAAGTGGCGTTATGGAAACGCTGAATGATAGAAGTCAATGGAGATTTGAAGTTTGGGAGTGGGATAAGTGCCAGTATGCCATAACCCTGTATACACCCTCCACTTCAAGTTCTGATCTAGATCATACAAATACAGACGTCTATATGGATAGGCTTTCTGGAAGGTACGAAACGCGGGAGGTGGTAATTGTTCAGTAAGGGCTGGGTTTAACCCTTACACGCCATCCTAACTTCTACACCCCATTTTTCGTGGTTATGGCGCAGACATTTTAACATAGCGTTATGCTATGGAAACTCTCCGCCAATACTTTGGCTACAGCTGGAATCCATGACTGCTCAGAGCTAGCGTTACGAAACATCATTGGCCAACTTATGTATAATGTGACTGTCCATGAGAATCCAGAATGGATCAACTCAAATAAAGCATATTTGTTTTCCATATCTATTTGTCTGTCAATCAATACAAAGCTCATATTGGTTTTTAGGAGTTAATAATAATCAAATTTAAGCTAAATCTGAAAAAAATATATGAAACCCTCAGTGTGTCTCATTATAGTTTCACTTTCCTGGAGATCATTTCAAATCTAATTGTGTGTCCAGCAATTGTGTGTAGACGGAGAGTTTATTTTAGCTTGCACGGTAATGCTGTACATATTGCCAGCTGTTGTCTCTGTATCTGCGTCTTATGTGTGTAAATAACAGCCACGTATCCGTACAAGTGTCTAATCTGGATGACGCTATGTGATGGCCTACATATGGCTTTATTTGATTATTTTCTGTTTTAAGTTGCCACCCTCTGACAGCTTCTGTAATGTGGTCTGCAATGCTTAAGCCTAGCCCCTACCACACTGCTACCAAGACTTAAGCACCCACTACTTACAGAGGCTTGCAAAGCATGAGTGGTTAAATTGCATATGCTATAGAAGTCAGCTGAGGAGTTGAATCCTTCTTGGTGTATTTGACCATTAACATTTTGCCAATGCCACATCTACTGCAGCTTCTTCATATTTCGGGGATGCATGGAGGTGCAGATGCTCCACTGGCTTCAGCTGTGGTTAAAAATAAAACATTTTCACTTGACCCCCTCACGCTGCCCTTTCGGTAACGGCCATGGTTTACCTGCCTCTGGGTCTGGTAGGAGTGACATTGAGAATCGTGATATGTTGTTGCTCTACAGATGCTGGAATCTAATCAATAACCATAGTCAGAGCAAAAATACAAGCCGGGCTCTGGACAAGACGCGGGGCGATACGCAGTTTTGGGGGGAAATCAATTCCTGACCCAAAATCAATGTAGAATGAGTGCTTCTAGTCCTATAGATGATGAGGATCTGAACTACTTTCTCCTAGAGTCCACATAGACTGGATTCCAATAATGGATTATGTTAGTAGAGTATAAACACCCATATCCCTCTTCTGCACGTGTGCTTGCACCACGTTCCATCCGTCTGACAACAGGGTAAGACAAGGTGGCAATCGTGCAGCATGTATTCATGGTGGGTGGAGAGAGGTATGTGAACTGCACATACAATGAGATGGTAAAGCCCTTCCATAAGTCCCTCCATACATACGCAGACTAACCTAGACTTTCCAGGAGATCCAGAGCTGTGTATGTGAGCTGTGTCTCATCTCCATGTGTACGGAGTTAGGCCAGATGGGCAGGGGAATCACTTCAATCAGTGGGGTGCGGATTTTCCCTACTGGTCTTCTACATATGTGAACCTTCCATAGGCAATCTGTGCGGATAACTTAATGTAGGGTTCAGGGTGAGTAAGTGACCAAATTCCCATCTGTATGAGGCCCTAATATAGAACCAAGATTTAAACATGATTAAGATTAACGTAACAATTGGACTAAATCCAGGAACGTAAGATAACGGGGCACATGTGCGCTCTATCCAGGAATACGTGGAATTAGGGGCGGTTCTAGGTCTCTGGGCGCTCTACCCCCATCACCACCTCTCCCCCCTCCGAACCCTTAAGGTAGAGTCTTCATACGGAATACCCTAAGACTCTGCCTCGTTTGTAGAGTATATCTCCCAATGCCAATTTCCGCAGGACTTGTGGCACTCTGGGTCTGCAAAGCATGCTGGGACTTGTAGTTTGACAACACCTGGAGAGCCCTGGTATGGGGTCATTACGGATGTAAGCAAATAAAAACTGTGCAGCTGTGACTCTTTTGTGCCTTCTAATGCATTGTTTCTTCGTTAATGACCCCAGGGCGGGTATTGGTTTGTAGTATTTCTTTAGTTCTCCTTGCCATTGGGAGCTGTTATTGATCTGTATGGAATTGAATAGATTTTCCCTTTCAATGTAATTAGGAGTTTCATTGATAAAAAGGAAAGTGAGTGAAAAAAAATAAATCACTGTAAGAGAACTACAGAGACGCGCGCAGCACTTTTAATCACTGCTTATTATTCAGCCATATATTGTTTGTCCTTCGGCGCAGCGTACAGAATATTGAAGAGACGGAATAACAGGCACATAGGATGCTGCTGAGATTACCCAAGCGTAACCTACACTGCAGTCATTCATAACATCAGAGCCGAGCAGGTAGTGGGATGTTATGATGGAGAGAACGGTGCGGCTGAGGATTATGTACCAGAAGCTGCCGGAATATAGAAATGCACCAATTTTCACCGTGCCTCAGTTTAATTCTCACCCATATTGCACATATTTGTACGCCGTTCCGTGGATCGCGCAGGACGTGACACAATATAGCTACAGTATTTGCATCATTCAGATGATTTCTTAACTCCTTCAATAACGTCTGGTTTACACTAGACCCGATGACACAACGACACTAGGGCGGAGAAGGAGTGCTCCAGGTAGGCCAGCAGAGATGTAGGATCTTGACAATATGTAGTGGTCTTTAGGATGCTCTCTGTATTAGGTGGTGTTAAATAAGGTAGTTTCCTGCATTGCATAGTAGCATACCTCCAAACACTGTTGTTCCTGAAAACGGGACATTTACACCCGCCCAAGTCCATCCCCAACTCCATTCAAGTCCCGCCAAGCCTCACCACCTTTTGACCAAATTTCAGGCAAAATATATATTTTTTTAAACCCTGTTTTTTTTCCCAAATCGGGACAAACTGCGGGCAGGAGGGACAGTGTGACAGTCACTCGATATCAGGACTGGAATAGGGATACTTGGAAGTTATGTAGTAGTAACTCCTAAATAACACTTGTCATTGTACCTGATTGGCTATATATAACACATTTTATGTTTACACCACTCTTTATTCTGTACTAATTCGGCTTACTTTTTTGCAGCCTTAACTGCAGTTGATCCCACTCAGCCCGTCTGTTAAACAATTTACACATCAGGACTACTATTACATGTTGCTGACGATCAGTTAATCAAAAAAATCTCTGTTAATGATCTGCAGCTGCACAAGATCCCTGTGTGTAAACAGCCACAGTAACCTTTGCTTCAGTAATAAGCTGCACTTACATACTTGTCCACCAGGTGGCTCTATACTGAATTATCAATGGCAATTGCTCTGAGGGTCGCGTGTCAGTACACAATGAAGTTTTACTTGCAGACATCGTTAATCAGAAATATTAGGAGTGCCTTAAAACCAAGTGACTACAGACACTGTGTGACACCATCCTACAGCATCTCTGGAGAGTACACACTGAACAGATGTCTGCTTCAACTGTCTGTGATTGACACGATGACAACATATAACACTGCATCACTATAGATCAGATTCAGACTTTAGGCACTATTGACTCAAGAGTGGGCAAAACCATGATGAATCGCAGGGGAGGTAAATGTCATTAGTTGCAATCAGTATTAGAGTTGAGAGATGAAGTGTAATAACAGTGTAACAGTAACGCTGGTCAGTATCTGTGTGTAACATGCAACATTAAAGTATTCTCCCTGCATGTCTTCCCGGATGGCCAGCACCACCCAGTTTCTCTCTGTCTGGCGCCCTGGGCGTTTCAAAGTAAATAGACTGCCAGCCAGTCTCCACTCAAAGGGTTCTTCGATTGCCTGTGATATCACACCACAAATCTATTCCATCTCCTGTGGTGTTGTACGCATCCTGGTTTGGTGGCTTTGTCTCCCACATCTCCAACTCTCTCCTACGCTCTCTGCCTCGTCTTGTAATATCACCAGCCAAGATCAATTCATTGTTCCGTGTTTCTGCCCTTCCTGCCTATCTGCACCATCAGGGACTCTGGTGAATATAAGGCCCCTAGTGGCCAGATGGAGTAAAGGGGAATCCTGCACGTCTTCTGGTGAGCCCTGACATCCACCACCATGGGTGTTCCCTGCCAATACCTAATGCTGGGACTCCTGCCTTTGGCTCAACCATGGAGTCTCTGTCATCCTCCTCTAAGAGGGACGTCCATGTCCGTGTCAGGGGGAAGTAGAACCCCTGTTAATGTTGAACCCTGTGGCAGCTTAACCCCTTAACAACAATATTAGGAGTAGAACTCTACAACGACACAGCAGTCGCTGCGTCTTCTCCACGTTTGTGCTGCAGATATCCTGTCCCCATCACAGCTCATACTAAATATTGGCCATAGGTGATTGCCTAGGGCATGACTGGTCCCGGATAGCAGCCAGCAGGCTGAGGGGTGAAACTGGCAGCAGCTTAAAGGCCACAAGGTAAAATCTTGCCTAGGGCACCCAATGTCAGGAACAGCTTGTGAAACCAGCCTGAATGCTAAATGGCGCCTTATCTGCTGGAATGAGTCAATAGAAGATAAGGGAACACGAATGCCACCGAGGCACTAGTTAAGTTAAATGGCAGATGTGAGCTCGCTCGGCAACAGACACAAAGGGAGTAGGTGATATATCCATTAAGATAGTGAGGGTAAAGTGTGGAGGAGGATGGGATGGTTATTTCATCGAATGCCCCAGCAAGTCTGGATTGTCTTTGCTTTAGAATAGTTGTGCGGTACTAGAAGGGGTCAGCCTTATGTGTACGGCACAAAGGCTAGGGCCGATGAGCAGGAACGTGACCTGCGTCTTGGACAATGTGAACCATGACCATCTAGAGATTGGGGCGTGCAAATAATGGAACCACCACCCCGTGTACCCGTCTACAACCTTATCACGTTTCGGCAGTGCATATAATAAGACACCATTGTATGTGGTGGCGCCCCGGTCTACCACCTTATGGAAGTCTGCAAGTGGTAGACACCAAGGACAAGGGATGCATGTCATCTTAAGATGATCATCGCTGACCCATCATGCTATAGGTTCCACCTCTTTAAACATTATTCCAGTTGGCCTCATTAAACCCCAAAACAAGTCTCAAGGGTTATTGGTTCTTTAAGTTGTGTCTCAATGGTGCGTAAGTGTCCATTGAGGTCACCAACAACAGCCAGGTAGGCTTTGGCCCCATAAATAACATGGACTAAGGAGCCACGTGTGGGGCCACCATTAGCCCTGGCATGTTTCCTGGCTTCGTACAATTTATTGGGTGTACATTACCTGGTGTAGCACGAAGAACTGTAGCTTTCACAAAGCATCGAGTGCCAAAATGACATTTACAGGACCACGAAAGAGCCAAGCTGTTTTCAATGGCCAATCAATCAAAATCATTATATATCCATTAGGTCGGCATTGAGCAAACTCATTTACAAGGTGCGATCCATGAAACACAAAGGTGAGGGTGAATGTTTAGTCCTACCCCACTGCAATCCAACAGGGAAGGGTAAAACAGACCCATGGGATCCTCAGATATTGCTTCTACTTGTAAAAGTTTCGTACTGATGTGTTTCATGGTCTAAGGTACAAAGATGCTACTTGTATTATACCTTTATGTTATATCACCAAGCAGGAGAATAGTACATAATAAATCCAATGCTGAATTCTGCAGGAGGACATTTGCCAGTTAATTAAAATGTGAAAAACCCAACATATAATAATAATAATAATTAATCAACTAATAGTACTTAATGTTAATGAAATATCCACCGTGTTTGAATATTTATCTATATGAATGAATCGATGCTAAGCCTGTATACAGTATTTCTGTTACCTAGGAGACTGCAGACAGAGAAGCATCCGGCAACTGTTTGTTCTCTGTATCCATAGAAAAGACTATGGGGTTAGATTTACTAAATCGGTGAGAAGTGAGTGTTAAAATCGGATTGGATGCTATGGGCAACATCTCCACTTTTCATTCATTCATTTGTCTTTTCATGACATTAGTTTGCTTATTAAAGAAACACACAAGTGCTACTCACTGAGCCACCACTAATGCCCATACCCTTATATTTATCCCAAGCCTGTTGTATTAGCTTACACCACTTCTGATGGGAGGCTATTGCATTTTTCCTCTATATCCACCACCCTCTAGTTTATATGCATACCCTGGTGTCCTACTACACCTCTTCTTCTGAATTATTCCTCCTCCACCGCCTGGCTACATTTATATACATATATATGTGAAAGCTGCTGTCATATCACCCCTCTCCCTTCTCTGCTCCAAGCTGAATATTATACTCGCTTGGCATATTTTGTAGTATTATGTTATATATTAAAATATGCATTAAAAAAAAAAAAAAGGTAAATGTAAACCCCTGCTATGGACTTCCCATAGATGGTCCCACCTTGAGCTGGATGAAGCTCCCTCTAGTGGTTGGCTTGAAGATTTTATCCAATCAATGGCTGCTATACACATATACACTAAGCAATACGCCTGGTGACCGTTATATCCAGGCAGAGAATCAGGAGCCGTGTACTGAAGATTGGGTTTTATGTTGGGGATCAAAAAGTGTGTACTGGAGACAGGGGTTGTGTATTGGGGATAAAGTAGTTGTGTACTGGAGACTGGGGTTGTGTATTGTGGATCAGGGGGTGTGTACTGGAGACTGGGGTTGTGTATTGTGGATCAGGGGGTGTGTACTGGAGACAGGGGTTGTGTATTGGGGATAAAGTAGTTGTGTACTAGAGACTGGGGTTGTGTATTGGGGATCAGGAGGTGTGTACTGGAGACTGGGGTTGTGTATTGTGGATCAGGGGGTGTGTACTGGAAACAGGTTGTATATTGGGGATCAGGGGGTGTGTACTGGAGACTGTGGTTGTATACTGG
>JABWIB010015000.1:0-10226 GCA_016617825.1 Platyplectrum ornatum
GAAATTTGTAATCTTTTATTTACAAATAATATCACCAACGTTTCATTCGCCTGAGGCAAATTTCATCAGGGTGTACAAACATCAGCAAGGCAACACCTGCATGTAAGAAGTCTGGCGAGTGACTCATTGGATGATTTATCTACTACAAGAATTTATGATGGCACAGCCAGCAGTACCCATCTACTGAAGGAGTGACGGTATCCAGTCTTCTATATATATATATATATATATATATATATATATACATATATATATATATATATATATATATGTATATGTAATATAGTTTTAAAACCTGCACACTTCACACACACACACACACACACATATACACACACACACACACATATACACACACATATAGTGTGTATATATACAGTGTATATATATATATATATATATATATATATATATATCTATCTGCTATGTTACATAAATAGCATATACCAGACTTCGACATTCTATGATATCATTTGTAATTTAAGAATTTAAGAAACCAATGTACTAAGCATACCTTCTTTTAATTGTATTCATACTTTTGAAACCTAAAGTCTCTTAAGAATAAATATCTTACTTAATGTGACAAGATCCATAAACCCTGTCCTCTTGACTATCATTATCTGTGCCCTGTTCCACTATCTCTGGGGATTGTTTAAAATTACCGGAATGGAATATATGTTTTGTAAAATATGGTTTTTAGTGTCTGTAATGGTTTCATTGATCTTATTAGCATGAGTAGATTTCCAGGTGCCTTTCCTATAATTACGTTCTTATATTACTTTCACTGGCAAGTCATTTGTACAAGGCAGTGTAGCAATAAAATCCATCCTGTTATCAAGCAGTAGAAATNTATTGTCTTCTGTATATTATAGTTTAATGTATTTCTTTCTACAGAGTAAAATGAGAAGCAGAAAAAACTTGTAGAATTATTTACTTTACAGGGATAAACATTATTTTGTGCCTGTTCCCTGTCTTAAATAGTTTTTTTTTTGTGTTATGATACACAAAGTACTTTCCGATTAAAGTATTGCTCAAAAGCGGAAAACAAACAGAAGGACATCCTCTGGTTTTAAATATTTGCATGTAAAGACTGCTAGGCAGTTATAAGTTAAATTATGTGTAATATTTGTCATGCCTCTAGGCAGGGCCGGCGCGCCCATTAGGCGACGTCAGGCGGTCGCCTAGGGAGGCCGGCCGGGGGAGGGGCGGCAGCGAGGGTAAAATAAATTATAAAAAAAAAACAAAACATGTTAAATCAATACCGGGAGGGCGGCCGGGACCTCTTCGCCGCCCTCCACAGTGATTTTGAAGCGCTGTGACGTCATCACGTCGCGGCGCAACGTGACGTGATGACGTCACGTCGTGCACTAGGTAGGAAAATGCAAGATGGAAAACACCAAAGGACACAGGACTAGCAAACTGGCCGAAACAAGTGTACACCCTGATGGTTGTGAACCCCAAAAGGGGTAAGAGATGATCTAGAGTGATAACAAGGGATGAGACGGGGAAATGCAAAGGGTACATTCAAAAAAATAACTTAATAACAAGAGCAAAAACAATAGCATGAAGCTATAAGTGACTGTGAAGGATGTCTCAGTAATTGCCCAGCAGTCCCCCACATTCTACAACTATTGGTGAATAACCTGGCTGTCATTGATAGCAAAGATTCCCATAAATATGCCACAGGAAGGATGAATNCAAGGCCTAAGCTAGACCTGGAGATAACATTTTACATGTGACCTGTCAAAGAAATACAGAGGAGAATCACAGTGACACTGTAATAGCTTAAAAGGTGTCACAACTAGTGTGATAGCATGTTACAACAAGATATAGGGCTCTATTTAAAACAAGCATTGTTTTTTTATGAATGAAGCTGTTCTAGGCTTGCTTCCGCTCGCAGTGAGCCTGGCAGCATCGTTCATAATTAAAAAAAAAAAACTTACCTGGATCCTCTGTCCTGCAAGGCATCTTCAGCTTCAGTTCAGTCCCTGCGAATGTGCAGTAGTTCTATTGTGGAACTTAGAAAATTTTCCATAAATTTTCCAGAAAAAGTTCCATAATAGACTTACTGCGCATTTGCCAGGACCGGACTGAAGACCAAGTTTATTATTTTATTGTTATTTATAATTTTTAACAGGTTTATGGCCAGTGGTGTTTCTGTTCATATGGACTAGGAACATTTNTTTTTAAACATTTATGTTTTTACGGTCTCCCTCCCTCTAATAACAGATAATGTTGAGGTTTTACCACTTGGAGCGGAGTCTTGATAAGAACTTTATAAAAGCATTGGTCAAAGTGGGCTTGCATTTGCCTACCTAAGAACAAAATTCCTGGTGATCAGTGAGGAAAAGATCTATGAGGATGTGGGAGCTTTGATGGCCTCTTAATCCTGCAGGAAAAGCTGTATATAAGGTTTTTAAGAGCATTTGCCAGAACTTCTAGGGAAGCCATAAAACACATAAAAGATGGTGGACAAACAATAAAATTCCATTGAGTGTAACAGGTCTCTACAGGACAATGGCAAGAAAACCAGCTGCACATATAAATGGGCTTCAATGCTGCTTCTAGATGGTTTGGCACCCAGTACGAGCTGTCAAAAAGAGCTGCTGCTAAGGGTTGATACTTCAACTATGTCTGGCTCAGCATAGCAATCCCATTAAAAAACTTTGGGTGGCCCAAAGTCCGCCCCCCCCCTTGTGTATCACAGCTGGAAGTCATTACTTTAAGAAGTACAGGTTCTTCTACACTTCTTACCATGCACATTCATAAATTAAACTTAGGGCAGTCCCCATTTCATTGTACAGGTCACCCACCCGTAAAATGGGCCCTAGTGGGCTTTCCAGCTTCCTGCCNAGTGCTCACGAGCTTCCGGAGCACTCTAAACACACAAAGTCAGTCACTCTAGAGGGAAAATCTAAATGCAAACAAAGGGAAAGACATGCATCAGTACACATTGACTCATATTAGGTATATGAGTCTCCTCATTTTGGCAAAAGGGGCTAGGAAGGGTTATAGATGATAATTCATCAGCAGGGATGTAGTCTCCCAGTCCCATGCAATGCCTCATGCCCCCCCCCCCGATTCAGGCCCCCCACTCCAGTTGTACGGACTGCTGTTGACCAAGCGGAGGGGTCGAGCGATCTGTGGGTACTGCTTCAAGTTATCCAAATAGGNTGCAGGCTAGGCTCCTGCTTTGGCCTCCACATGCTGCAGCTTCCATTTGGCAGAATGCTGGGTGAGTNTCTGGAACCCAGCAGAATTCGAGGGGGGGGGCAGCACTGTAACCTGGGATGAAGTAACTCAAGACATCGGAGGACACTCAGTTGCCAGGTGGACTTCCTCTGCTAGCTTGGATGGAGTGATAGTCCCTCCTCCTGATGCTTCCCCGCTGATCAGAATATTACTAAATCCTGGGATTGAAGTAGCCAAATTTGCAGTGAAAAGCAATACATTTCAATCAAAGTGTTTATTTTGGCAAATATCCATAGCTGGTTTGTTATTATGTACATTTCTTGTTATTTCCTTAGTTAGGAATATGTAGTGTGTTCATTGTGCATGTGTTGATTTCCTTCTTCACAAATATGACTTCTGACAATAAATAATTCCCTGGGGAGTTTATTGAAACCTATCATGCTCATCCATTTCTGTCTGTCAAGTCAGCAGACTAAATGCAGCATTTAATCTAATGATTTCATAACACAAATCATATAAAAATAAGCTAATGTTAATGGTACAATGATTAACAATTGATATAAGTATGAAAATATTACATAAAAACACACAGTTATATGTATAGAAAAGACTGACAAAAAATGACATTCAGTAATAGAAAATGGATTACAACAACGCAAACAAAAACCNATTTGATGGTCAATGTAGTGGTCCAAATGGTTAATGACTAATTAAAGGCAAAACTGTAGCCACTTGAACAATCAATATAATATAATATTCTGAAACAATATTGTTATAGTATGCTGCAGTTCAAGCAAAGTATAGTATGTTATTTTTTATTTTTTAGCATTATTTTAGCTTATTGTTTAGCATTTATAAAATGTAAATTTGCAATGTGTTACAAAAACACATTTGCAACAGATAAATTACACCCAACATGGTTTTATGGTGCAACTGCTCTCAGCCTCACATGTCACTGCTGACTAGCTGGTTTGTAACACCAGCAACCACAGTGGATACAGGGTCTCTCACACACACACTGTCTGTGTAGTCTTTCCCTGGACAGTGAGAGAATGTCTGCTTTACCTAGNAGGCCTTTTACTCTGGCTAACAGGTGTCAGCCCTAATTAGTCTGGCAGCATCCAGAGAGCCCAAAAGACCCGGACTGGGCATAATGGATGGAGGACCCTCCATCATGTCCAACCATCTACCCCTGGGGCCCTTACCAGCTTTTACCAAAAGCTGGTGAACTATTGGGAAGTGTTTCCCAACATGAAACACACAAACATATTCCCTAAGGCTTAGAACACACAGGCAAGTAACTTGGGAGAAATATACCTCCCTTTACAGACAAATCCAGTGACTCTGTCACAAATGTAACAAACACAATCTTGAGTCTTGANTGAACTCAAATACACTGGAAACAATATAATATAGCTTGTATTAAAAAGCATACCTGAATTGTATGGGTTCTTTGGAAAAAGCAAGTGGAGAGGTAGAAGTAGAAGTTTCACCTGTTGGCTAATGGGCGTCCCGAAGCTGAATGGTTTATCCCATGATTTTTTTTTAATAGGATTTAAGTATTATTAAAGTGTTTTAAAATGATTATTTGACTTAATCTGTTTGGAAGGATAGCAATTGCTATCCTTTGCCTGTGAATTTTTTTATTGCACTTTTATAATTTTTATTTACATATACTTTAATTAGTGCTCATCACTTTACCAGGCTCTTAACTCTTGACTATTTATACAAACAGAAAAGTGCTTTTGGTATATAATTCTTGATTAATGTTAGCAAACCCTATCACCCAAGCCACTGCTGACTGTTCATGGATTCAGACTTTACGTAAACATTTGTAACATATGCATGTACCAGATGCTACTGTCAAAAGTCACATAGATAAAAGTTCATTATACATGTGGGAGGTTGGCCTTGAATTTACACATGGCTAATGCATTAGCTAGGCTGATTAGCATGGCAGGGAATTGGTTTATTCATCTGCATGAATCTGCATCTTACAGAAAGAATTTCACATATTGAAGTTTTAGTAAGGTTCTTGGCACATAAGAGTCCAGGATTCCATAGTCTTGAGGGGAGGGAGAGGGGAATTGCACTTTTGAGTCCAGACATTTGTGCATACGAAAGAATGATGTGATAGGAATTTAATGAAGTACTGGAATCAAAAAGCCCTAAACAAGTAGGTGTATTCCCCATGGACTAGGAGATTCCAATTTTTATGCTGTATACACATCAGAAAGACAATCAACAGAAAAACGACCCTTTCAGCAAATATCTGTTAGTTGTGTACTCAAAAAACATGCTTCAGGTTGTTTTAAACAGTCTGTGGTCGTTGGAAAATATTGTTANGAGCTCCTAATATTTTTGATCAACGATGTCACGATGTCTGCAGANAACTGCGGTGTGTACTGTGCAGAGCAACAATTCCCATTGAAAATGAAGTAGAGAGCCATCTAGTGGACCAGTGTGTTATTGCAGCCTATTACCAGCAGGGGATCGTTCTACTGTGCACTGGGGTGAGTCATCGGCTGACTCATCGTTTGAAACACTGCTTTTGTACCCAGCTTTAGTCTAACCTTGATGAATCTACAGGCAATCATCTCCAACAAAAACAAACTTTAATCCACCTTTCCTGATTTTGTTTAAGAAGAATGAATGAATCTTGATGATCATGGAAAGTTTTTGCTTCAATGTTCTGCTACCAGATGCTATAGAGGCCATTTTTCGAATTTCACAATACATAACCTCATAATTTGCTTTGACAATAGTCATAGGAATAATGATAAAAAAAAACCCTTGTAACTGAAATGGTATGAATCACTGTGAGGTGACATAATGTGCACATATTTTCTGTCATTAGAGCCTCCACAGGGAATTTCCATTTCCGTTCAAATTTCTCAGCAATTTCCATTCATTCTTCCGTTGTGAGAACTATACAGAAAAAAATTATCACAATTATACTCTAATACATACAAAATGTGTTTTGTCAGTGTTTTTTATATAGATTGATCCAGAAAAGGATCACACCAAGTCAGAAACACAAAGTCTAACCCCAAGTTTGGTATTCACCAGTGCCCTGATAGAGGGGATGGACTTGGCTTCAGGCTTGTCCCCCCTGGACAAGCACTCACACACTATGATGAACATAATCTGAATAGTGTAGCACATTGAGTAGGTGCTGTCGGGCAGCTGCTGTAGACTCCCGAGGCTTGAACTGAGTAATTATAGGAGACATTGCAAATATAGAAACAAGATGCTGAACTGGGTAACCATTGAAGATTTAATGGTTAAATATTGTCTTTTTAGTGACACAAGCTTCACAGGTCTCTGGAATGATTTGCCCAGTCTGTGCAATCTTCAAATGACCTCNGACTTACTATTGCTCAGCAGAGATGCCCCTTCTCAGCTTTGTGGCCTGCTTTTGTATCANTGGACTTATAAGCTTAAGAAAGGCCAGGAAACATCATACATCCTGAGAAAATTACAGAAAGCCTCAGCATTATTTTCACTAATTTCCTGAATGCAAGGGCATATGAGAAAAGAATTCTCATTTTAGAGGCCAATACCTGGTTCAACAACGTTGTGTGCGAACTAACTCGCATGTTTTTCACAATGGTATAACAATAATGAGGGTAAAACACAGCGACCTTGCTTCTGCATATTCATCATGCTTGTTGAAGATTTCAGAATATTCATCATTTTTTAACCCTTCTTGCTTCATAATTGTTACACAGGAAATTCATTATTGTAATAATGTCATAAAAAGGGTGTCTTTTCCTTTAGTATTTGCTAAAGCTTGTAATATACAATAGATCATAAGGGATCATAATACTACTTTAACCACATATTTATTGAATATATTGTAAAAGTTTCCCTGTTTCTTTGCTTAAATACACACAATATATTTTAGTGAAAGTGTAGTGTATCTTCTCTATAGCAGCATAGACCAAAAAAATTAATAAAAAGTATACAGTTCATTTTATTACAATATTTCAGTTTATATTTAGCAATTTCATGAAAATGAACCTTATTCAATCAGAAACAGTTTAAAAATATAGATATGGACAGGAGCTGGCATAATAGGTGTGGCCTTTTCACGCATGCTGAGTGTATAAAAGGGTTACTCCATTTCCAGCACAGATCTGAATNTTCATTATTTAGACTTCTGTGATGAAAGCGGTCATTTTGCCGGGTGGGGCAGGTGGCTTGTGTGATGCGAGTATGCAAGGTACAGTAGTAAAGTGGAAGTATGGTAATCATGCAGTAAAGGCTACCCTGTTACAGTATGCGTGATCCTCATTTTCCATTGGGCTTGTATGTAAAAGGGAAATTAGGGTTACCTAGTACCACTATTACTTATGCATGTCGGAGCACNATTATCACTGGCTGCTATGTCTGGATCTGGTCCTATATTTACATTGTAATCAAAAGTAAATTCCTTGATGCTGTTGTTCTTGCTGCTGTCTCCAGTCACTTGTCTTGATGCAGGCAGCTAGACGTCATGAGATACATATACGTCATAAAATATTGTCTTATTAAACATAGCTATTAAATAGATGAACAGCTATTTCTATATGAATTTACCAATATGTAAAAACTAGTGAATTTCCCATTGCAAGCAATAAACAACTATCACTGACCTTGCATTATTCAGATTCATGTAATGTAAAAGTAATTATCCTGTTAGTAGTTATACTCTTTTCCATTCCACACTCAGTGCATCCTTTGTTTAAAAAAAACAAACCTTTTAAATTAATATTAACCCACTTTAGTAATTGTAGTCCCCATTACNTGATCTATAAAAACATGATTTAGAGGTACAAAGCACAACATTGAAGGCACTTTCAGTATCTGGTTATTGAGGTTTCTGCTTTGTCTTGTTCTAGGCACACAAATAACAAGCTTGCTTGTTCAGGGTCACTGTATCAGAATATCTCTGTATATCAGTACATGCAGTGCTTCATAAAAGTGTTACCACTGTAATAACGTTAAAATGGACAGCTATAAAACATTAATCATATGAAGTAAGAAAATGTTCTTATAAAAGCAAGTGTCAAACAAACAAGTTAATAAAAAGTAATTCATGAATTGTCATAAAAATGTCTTGGAATATTTAACTACTTCTGATCTGTCAATATTCCTGAGTGTTTTTTTAATGATAAATGTGCATAGGATGGAGTGGCGATTAGATTGAATATGCCTTAAATAAGATTCCAATAAGGGGACTTTTTTCTGTTGATGTGCACTGCTAAATGAGAGTTTTGAAACTCAGTGTAAGGTCAAACTCTATCTGTCTGTATTCCATGCGACAAGTTAGGGATTTTTGTTCTAGAACAAACATTAATCTGGTAATTTATAAAAAAGAATAAGACTGTGACTGGAAGCTGCTTGGCCATGCTCAGCGTAAGACCTAAGCTGGCCATACACTAGGCAATTATCAGCCCAATTCNACAATTATTGNTGTTTGGGATAAANTTATCCTAATGTGTAGGTCATTTTTTTTTTGTCAAATAGCGATAAAATGCCATAAAAATGCTAGAGCACGATTATCTGAGGTAGCTCCAATTTTTAATTAGCCTCTGGGGTTCTCTGGCNCCAAGTACTGAAGAACACCAGACACAGTATAAAAAAAAAGCAAAACATACTTACAACAGCCTCAGTGCCACAATGGGGGGAGGAAGTCCTGTGCTGATTGACAGGCATCCCATCCAATCACCTGGCTGGGATGCCTGCCAATCAGAGCAGAACTTCTCTTCTCATTCAGAATTACCACTGTACTGTATGGAGCCATTAACGGGACAATAATCAAGGGGAGAATCATCCCATATATTGGCTCCCACCACACTAGAGCGATAATTGCTCTAGTGTGTGNCCATCTCTAGCTTTTGACACTAATGTTATCACTAATAATGTGTAAATAATGGACATTTGCATTGTTAGAACAAAATTTCATTAGAAGAGATTAGGGTGTCATGGCTGATTGTGGAAAATAGGTCTATTTATTAAATATAATGCTAATTATTTATTGTCAGATATGTTATTTGCTAAATGTCAAAACCATTAATTTAATGTCAATTTAATGTTCCTTTATTATGTATATACTATTATTATTATAAAATTAGATCTTGGTGCTACAATGTATGACAAATTATTAAATACAAGTATTATTAATNGAATGTGAGGTTTCTGGATATTTCCCATACCATCAGGGAAATCAATATTCCAAACTAAACATATACATATCATACTTAAGACATAATCAAGCAAAAGAAACTAATAGCTTTGAAACATAAAAATATAAAAGGAACCTCCATATCTATGTTAACTTTAGGGCACTGCAGACTCTTTGTACTGTCTTATAACTAAATTATAATAATAATAACAACAACAATAATTCAGCTTAGGCAGGAACACTTGGGTGGTATTTGTAATTTTAATTTTTGTAACTGGTCAAACTTATTGACTCGAGTATAAGCCNAGGGTGAGAAANGCTGCANCTACTGCTAACTGCTCCTCTAACCTCTTAAGCCCTTTCACTGANCTGGAGGGATGCTCTTACTGANGNAACAGTCTGATTGCACAGAGAGAGACAGCACAGGGAGAGATAGAGAGAGAAACATCCAGCACATAGAGAGAGAGACAGCTAGCATATAGAGAGAGACAGCAAGCACAGAGAGAGAGAGAGAGACATACAGTCAGCACAGAGAGAGAGAGTCAGCCAGCACAGAGAGAGAGAGACAATCAGCACAGAGAGAGAGAGTCAGCCAGCACAGAGAGAGAGAGAGAGACAGTCAGCACATAGACAGAGAAAGACAGCCAGGACATAGAGAGAGAGAGAGCCAGCACAGATAGACAGCCAGCACATATAGAGAGAGAATAGCTTTCTTCTTGACTCTTGACACTTTCACGATGCAGCACTTCCTATGGAGAGGGGAGGGGGAGGTAGAAGGAGAGGGATCAAGTGCAGCCTGTAGCATTAAACTGCAAACGGCACAGCGCACCCGCAAGCATCAGGCAACCAAGCATACACTAATAAC
>JABWIB010015003.1:2071-12418 GCA_016617825.1 Platyplectrum ornatum
TCAACCTAGGTAATAAATCATTGACTCCAACTTGTTGCGTAAAACTCGTTTATTATTATTAGATTACCTTTAACAGTTAATTCTTATTTATTTATTTATTTATTTACTATATATATTACAACATAACAATCACTTGTTCTTCTAACTATTCCCACCTTTTGATGGGGGCATAGTAAAAAGCAGATGCATCAATGTTTACCCAAACCAATAACAATATAACATAACAACCCAATACGCCCCACATTGCCCATCAGCATAAGTCCTTAGATTCCTAATGGCGTACACCGTACGCTTAACCGCCCAGGTTATAACTCAACTGAGAGACCGCCCTCTTCTTGACGAATCTCTCTTACTGGGCCGAACTTTATCTATTACATGACGACTGGGCCTATCCTACCGACCGTTACCAACTGTCGAACCTGTTTGATTTAACCATGCACCTGCTTTTTTACCGCCACCTACCGGAAACCTAACTTCCGGTACCGCCACCATCAATACCTAAAACTCTCAACCCCTCTAGACATTGGGCAATGAAAAGTTCCGTCCCCTCTGCCGAAAGGTGCACTCCATCGGGGCGATACATTTCCAATTTATCGTAACGAAAACCGGGGTGCGCAATAACAGCACCACCTTTCTTCTGCAAAAACAACTTAACGGCCCGATTTATCTTCCTCCTAACTCCATCCATAGCGACTCCATTCGATGAGTGGCGCCAAACCCTGCGCGGGATGATATCCGACCACAGCCACGTAATCGACGGCCACCATGTCATAGCCAGCTGCAGATCGGCTCTGATCCCGTCGATCAATGCCAACATGGGCACCCTTCCGATGTCGTTACCTCCCACATGAAGCAATATGACGTCCGGGGCAATTCCAGTTAACGCGATCCTGCGAGCTACCAGCTCCAGCCATGATTCCAGCAGCAACCCACGAACGCCAATCCATAGAACCGTGCGCTCTGGACCGCTGGCCGATGAGGCCGCCAGGGGGTGCAGGCCGGCCCAATGGATGTAAGAATGGCCTACCACCCAGGTGACGAGCGAGACCGCTGAGGGCTTATCTGGAAAGAGACAAATGACTAAAAACACACGATAAACCATACAAACGCATTTGCTAAACACTAGTAACAATTCTTAACTTATGCACCACGCTGGCAGCGGCGGGTGAGAACACGCCAACCGCCCTTACACATCGGCCGCCACAGGCCGAATGTATCGTTTATATGCATCAGAAGACCATCGACCCAGGGTTTTTATCGAGTCCACCGAAGCTCCCGCGGCTGCCGCCACCGAGGCCGCTCCAATGCGAAAAGAGTGCGTCCCATACTCGGCCGGGGAGAGGCCAATTTGTGTCAAGCACCTCTGAAACAGAACTGTAAATTGGTATTTGGTTAAAGGTGTCCCGTTCTCATGCGCTAGCCACACAGGGCAAGATATCGGCCTCAGCTCTTGCAATTGAGCACCCAGGGCTACTGGGCACACTGCAACCTGCGGGTTGCGGCGCAAGTAAATCCATTTACCCCTTCCGCATTGATCCGTCTTGGCTACGTGTATTCTGCAACTTACGGAGTCCGGGGAAATAACGACATTATTGGTTAACAGCCCGGTAGTCAATGACACCTTAGATCTCGCAACCAGCTCACCAATTCTAAACGCGAACACAAACGCTGTACGAAATAACAGCAGCTCATACGAACTGACTACTAACTGCTCCAATGCCGACATTAACAGACTGAGTATGCTGCTAGTTACTGGCAGGCGCTTATCAGGGGGTACAGGACGCGCTCTCGCCCAACCGCGCAACGCTTTCGCCACTAAGAACTCCTTTGTGAAGTCCGCCTGTCCATGCAGTTTCGTAAAGAAGGCTATCGCTGCCAAAGCTGCGCTCATCGCAGCGCGTGACTTACAATCCATGTATTCTTCCCACATGAAGCGGTGTAGCGCTGCTATCTGCGATACCTGAGCTACATCGGTCCTGCCCCGAAATTGCAACCACTTACTCCAAGCCGCGCGATATTGCCGTAGGGTACTCGGGGCCAGCGACACCAGCGCCAACGACATTAGCCCAGGCCGACCACCTGCCAGATACAAGCAGGACAGGGAGTAGCATGTTTATCAGCCTCCGGAGCCAGCCAGAAGAACCTATCCCACTGAAATCTAGACAGGGAGTCCGCCAGCTCGTTCAGGACCCCCGGCACATGTTCGGCCCGAAAGCAAATATTCATTTGCAAGCACTTGAGGACTAAAATGCGCAAAAGCCGAACTACGGGGGGTGAGGACGCGCTCTGCTTGTTCAAAGCCTGCACTACCCCCAAGTTGTCGCAATGAAATACGATGAATTTATCTCTGAAGAGGTGGGCCCAAAGTTGTACTGCCACCACCACCGGAAAAATCTCTAGCAGCAATAAATTCCTTGTAAGGCCGCTACTGTGCCAAGCATCTGGCCACCGCTCCGCACACCATCTCCCCTGAAAATATGCTCCGAACCCCACACCTCCCGCCGCATCCGTCTGAAGGTGCAGCTCGGCGGTGGAGATTGGCGGGGATGGCCAGACTCTAACCCCATTAAATGACGTGAGGAAGATCTTCCACATGGCCAAGTCCTCTCTGAGGTCAACGCCAAACTGAATTTGGTCTGAAGGGTGGCTCAATCCGGCAGATGCCCTTTCCAAGCGACGGCAAAACACTTTGCCCACCGGAATGACCCGGCATGCAAAGCGGAGGGAACCTAGCAGCGACTGCAGAAAACGCAACGTTATGCGGTCAGCCTTGAGGGCGTCATCTATTCGCTGGCGCAACTGCGACACCTTATCCGATGGAAGACGACATTCGCCGGATTCGGTGTCTATTTCGATGCCTAAGTATGCGAGGTTTGTCACCGGACCCTCTGATTTGTCGTGTGCAACTGGGACTCCTAATGAATGAAATAGCGCTTTCATTGAGAACAGGACTTCACTGCATATCGAGGACGCCGGAGGGCCCACCACTAGGTAGTCGTCCAAGTAGTGTGCCACCCCTGCATGGCCTGTTCCAGCCTCAATGCACCAGTGCAAAAATCTACTAAATGCTTCGAAATAAGCACATGAGACGGAACAGCCCATGGGGAGGCACTTGTCCACAAAGTACTCCCCACCCACCCGCAGACCCATGTATTGAAACGAGGCAGGGTGGAGGGGCAATAGACGAAATGCGGACTCTATGTCCACTTTCGCGAGTAGTGCGCCTGCTCCGAACTTTCTAACCAGGGACAGTGCTTCCTCGAATGACTGGTAATTAACCGACGTTTCACTCACCGGGATGGCATCGTTTACCGAGGAGCCTTTGGGGTGGGATAAATGCTGGATCAATCTGAATTTGCCTTCCGACTTTTTTGGGATTACTCCGACTGGGGAAATGACCAGGTTGGGTAACGGGGGACTTTTAAAAGGGCCGGCCATGCGGCCAAGCCTAACCTCTTTGTAAATCTTTTCCCGAACCACCTGAGGCATATCATATGCTGACTTCAAATTCCTTGAGGGCCGCCTAGAAACTTCACCTTTAATGGGGATTTTGAAGCCTTGGGAAAACCCATACCATAAGAATGCTGACACCTCTTTATTTGGATAGCGCTGCAACCATTGGGCAAGTTTAAACAAATTAATCGGTGAAACTGCTTTGACCATCCACAGGGCACTTGGCTCAGAATGCGGCTTTGCTGCTTCAGTTTGCTCCTGCGCCTGGCTTTGCGATTGGGCCGGGGCCGAGACCGGGACGCTGGGTAGGGGGAGGGTTCCCTTGACGCATACAGTCTTTAGCTGGGTGTCGCCCTCCGCATTTAATGCACGCGTGTATGAAATTGCAACGCCTACCCCTCGTGCACTGCGCATTATTAAACCCGTAGCATTTGCCGCGTGTGGATGTGGGGGCGCTTCCGCGCCCCTTGCTCGGAAACCTCTTTGCTAAAAGTGGGTCCCCGCCTATGTCTGAAGAATGTTGCGTGACTTCTAGCCATAGGTCCACGTCCTTAGAGCCAAATTGTATGCATCTTTGCCCATCCTGCTTCATTCTAAAAATTTCGTCATAGGCGCGCCACGCTACCCCTTTGTACCTGACATGAAGGTCGTGTATGAGGTGCTGATACTTGAGAACGTTCCTAAATTCCTTAGGCCTTGTGGACAAATAACAGTCTGCAAATAGGGCCCACACGTATAACCATCTATGATAAGATTTGAAGGTGTCTTCGCTAAGGGAGCCTTTCTTCTGCGCTTCTGCTAAGCCTTTTTTCCCCACAATAGTGATTGCAAAAATCTCCACGTAATTTCCCCGCTTAATCTTTCTAGCTGCATGTGGCCTGAGACCCCTAGTCATTGCAGAATATGCGCAGTACACTGAATCGCGGCTTGTTACCTCCGCTATTGCGTCCTTACTCCTGGAGGATTTATTTTTTCGCTTGCGCATGTGCTTATCTAATACTTTACTGATCAAACGTGAAGCTCCCTTCGACCCACTCTGTGAGCTGGAGGAACCAGAAGAGGAGCCTGACGATGTAGATGAGTCCGACCACCCATCTCCCGACAGCTCTGCTGCTAACTCACCATTCGCATCGCTTCCACTATCCACGTCCATCCTTCCACCGCTGGCTGCTGACGACGCTTCTGCTGTAGTGTCCCCTGTGGTTGCCTCGGCTCTGGATCTCCTGTTCCCGTCCTGCCGCCTGCGAGACCGCTCACCGATTGACCTGGAAGGGGAGACTGAAAAAGACACGTCCCTATGCCGCCTTTCCTTGCGGCTAGACCGTTCTGGTGATCTGTCATAGTCAGAGGACGAGTATTCCTGTGACGAATACGAAGAGCTAACTGGCGAGTAATGCCTTGCCTTGCGTCTGTACCTGTCCCTACTGCATGACCTCTTCCTATCATCATGGTAGCGCCTCTTGTAACTACTCCCCCACCTTTTGCGCCTCTTATCGCGACACCGCGGACTGTCCCCTCCCCGACGTCTCCTGCCGTGATCGTTTTCCCTACTGGGGGAACGTGACTTATGTCCTGTATCCCTGGACCTACCCCCGCGGGTTCTCCCTTCTTTGTGCCTTGTACCTTGCTGGTCAGATCCCACCTCCACCAGGACATTATGTGCCATGCCAGCGCGCGCCACATCTAACTCATGACCGCCCGAGACTTGTGCATTTGCAGCAACACTTACCGCCGCCGCATCTGGCGAGAGGGAGGGGTTAATTACTGCCGGCAGCAACCCACCAGCCCTTGCTCTGTGCCCAACCTCTGGTGACCCCGTCCTTCCTGAAGTGGCGGTCTGATTTATATCACTCAGCAGTGCTGCATCATTGATTACTGGGCTATGCCCTTCTATGATCGCTTGCGCCTCCCCCTGGTTTGAGGCACTGTGCACGCCAAATTGCGCAGCGCCCTGTGGGACTACCATTCCAGCAGACAGGCATTGACCTGCTGCCGCTGAGGAGTGGGTCCTTAATTGGGGCTCTTGGTTGAGTACTACTGCTCCAGCAGACCTGTTTATTGTTGCTGCCGCTGTGGAGCAGGTCTCTGAACCAGTATAGATTGCCGGGGCTCCCACTCCAGCAGACCTACTGTATACCGCTGCCGCTGTGGAGTGGGCCCCGGCTTCCAGCCCTGTCATGTCAGTCACCCCCGTGCCGTGTACGATGCTCGTCAGGCCTCCCTCCGCTATCCCGGCACTGTAAGGGGTTGTACTTCCTGCTGACCCGGCCGCGCCGGAAGACGTCATGACGTCAGCGGAAGTGCTCGCTGCCGAGCCATGGGGGCCGCCATTATTATGTGCGATTTCCCGCCTCATTTGCTCCCGAGCAGCGCCGACCGCATCCTCACCACCATTGTGCGCTCGCTCCCAGCGCACCGACCGCCCCCCACCTTTTTTTCCTTGGGCACGCTGACTCTGCGATCCACCCGCTGCTGACCCCCCTATCGCTTCAGTAGCGCCGCCGCGCTGAACCCTCGCCGCTGCTACGTAATCTTCCATACGCGCTGGGGGGCCTGCGCTTCTACGCGGTCGCGGCATCGCGGCCAAGGGAACTAAAGCACCCTAACCCAGCTCTGGACACTACTACCCGTAGTCCACTGAAACTCACTAAAGGATGAAGAGGAGAGTGAAACAGTAAAGGAGGTACGTAGAGAAGGCTAATAAAGGGAGTAGACAGGGAAGAGGAAAAAGAAGAAAAGGAAAGGAATAATGTATTGGGCTACTGTATGTGTGTTAACGTGCCCTTATAATTGTGCTTTACCGCTACACTCTTGTCAGCTGGGCTTCCAGCGCAGATCAGCCTCGTGTTCCTGCTCTGAGGCTGCATTTAACACTTAGCTGGCCCGCCCCCGAATCTGCCACCCAATCCCCCCTCTCCATCCGTGGTGTGACTGGGCTGGGCCAGCCAGTGGGTTTAACCCCACTTGGGTTATATCCTTAACCCCGTGTTTACTTACAGCTACTATCTGGTGCATAAATACTGTATATGCAGGTGATGGTAGTGATGACATCTATATTATTTTATGGTACTTTTGAAAACTGGACTCCATTCTATGTACTATATACTATGTATGTACTAGGTTTATGACGTCTCATAAGTGACATAAATAAAAACCGTAATGATCATTCTTAAGTGTTTTTAGAAACTNAAAATGTAACTGGAAGTTTAAAGGTGATAGTAGCCTAACATGTAGCTGATTTTATGTGTTCCCAAAGGATATGTGTGTTAATGTCCTGACTACATATATACACAGCCTATATAATCAAAAAGTGTTTACAGTTGACCACCTATTTAACAAGAGTAGCAAAAGACACCCCTGGATTTCTATGAAACATGGTTAAATACAGAAGATTTTCTCTACTATTTCTGACCAAATAAAACTGTGTTATAGTTTTAAATAAATGCAAATGAACTTATAGACGTTTTATTGACATTTTACTTCAATACTTGATAAGGGCTGGATTCCGATCCATAACTTCCGTTATAGAACCCACAATATTTGTGCATAGGCGTTAATAAAATGCTCTTAAACTTAGAGCACACAATTTCAGCTTTAATATCTAGATGTGGAAAGCAAAATTCTATGTTAATTTGACACCATAATTAACATTTTGCCTTAACCTAACTGCTATAATGATTTAGGAATGTAACATAATTTGCTCATTCTCCCAAATGAGATTTAAGTAAAGCCTTTGTATGCCCTAGAACACGGAATCAAAGCTGGCTATTATACAGTATACAGAATGTGAACAATGTCTGGAATTGAGATAAGAAAGGTGGCACAGCAGGAATCGGGCATATGCTGGTAGGTTCATTGCTGCATTAGGAGATCATTGCTAATCTGCCAATGAAATAAAAACAACAAATGAAGTCCAACCTAACAGATTGGATTTTGCTATTTGACTGTCTAAAAATGGCAATCCAAAATACAACCTTCTGCTATAGTATGCATTCTTTGTAAAGCAATAACATTTCATTTCTCAAATGACAAACCATTGTTCATTGAATATAATCAGGACATCATTTATTTTCANGCAGTGTGTTTATCAGTGCAGCTAATGTAAATGATAAAACATTATATACAGAGTACAGAGTNAGCACAAGGGAGCGCTATATGGTATCATCAATTTATTAAATAAGCAGAGTATGCACCAATATGGAGCGTACCAAATAATAACTTGGCTATAAAACATGTCATCAAATCAACACATCCTCTTAGCAGAGTACTTAGCCCAGCAGGAGCCAGTCCGTGTTCAAACAGCATCGATGTATGTACAGGCTTCTNCTGGGCNCTNGAGGTGTCCGCNTTGCCTCAAGGATTAGAACTGTATNGTNCACAGTGNGAGTGGTCTCCATCCCTACGCATTTCATCACTAGGACTTCGTCAGGGGGCNTGGTGGAGACCTGCTCACTGAAATTTAAATACTGATCCTCGCGATAATGACATGAGCTGTCATTAGCACATTTGCCTCATATTCATGCTTATGGGAATCAGCATAATAGATACATAATATTAGTCTTACTATATTAACTAAACAGAACTCTGGTGTCAAATATCAATATATATATAAAATACACTTCAATATGAAGCATGCCAATGGAACTTTATTTACATACTAGATCTNGCAACTTCCCAAGCTCTATCAATCTTTAAGAACTTTGAACCAATAAAGGGGACCACCAGTATATACAGTTATTTATACAGGTATTTTCTATAGGTATTACCAATANGCCCCAAAGTTTTTTGTTTAGAGTTAAATCCCACGATTTCATGAACTTAAATTAACAAAAACACTAAATTCAAAGTTGTTAGAAAAATGTGTCACTAGGTTACGGGTGACTGTGACAAAACCAGAAGAAAAAGAAACCATCTATATGGAGAAAATTGTATATAATGGATTTCTTTAGGGAATTAAAGAAAGGGGACCAGATCAAAACCCTTGCTTAACCCTTTTGGTGACATTGTGTTAAGGGATACTATCCAATAATTTTCGCAGTTTGTCTCCCCCTCTTCTGTTCTCTATGACTACTTTGATCACTTTGCCTTTTNGAGTCTTATCATCTGAGTGATGGAAATGTCGGGGAAATAGTGGTTAGTAATTTTGTTGGTAATATTTTAAAGGACTGGTGGTCTTCCCAACATACCACACATAGACATTCCAATAAATAAACTACACACAGTGTTACAGTTAGCATAGGATTTAANTTGATATCTTTTGGAGTTATCAGAATTAAAGAACACTCTCTTTTCTGGGTGGCAATGTTTGAATACTTTGCAAGTATCGCAAGGGTTCAATCCTACAGGATTAGGGTTAGTGTTACAAGGGTCCCTCAATGTTCCGAGCAAACTAAACAAAAAATTTTGGGGGTATCGGTAATACCTATAGAAAATACCTGTATAAATAACTGTATATGCTGGTGGCCCCCTTTACTGGTTCAAANTTCTTAAAAATTAATGAAGCTTGGGACGTTGCAAGATCTAGTATGTAAATTAAGTTCCATTGACACACAGTATAAACAGCGTTTAGACATTGCATTAGTTCTTCACAAAGTTCTTGCTGGAGTGTTTAAAAAGTAATCTGGGGGCACATCATTTCGTCACATGGACTGTGTCATGCGTGTTTTAGTCTGCACATTACTGTGGAAGAATTAAATGAATGNGTGGATGCACATTTTAATAGCTAGCAGTATAGATCTGGATCCAAAGTAGCCAGAGTTTGGTGCAGATAGCTTTATCCGCTGGTGGGGCAGGTATGCATGGTGGGTGTGGGTGTATGTAAATAGTAAAGTAAGGTCTGGGTTCATCTCTTATGTACTGTGCAGATTAAGGCACCACCTTCATTTTAGGTAAGAAAACTTGGAACTGCATTTGGTACATTATTTTTATTTTTTTTATTTTACTTTTAAGTCTTCTGATATTTAGATTTCTAAATAATAATTTCCAATCCATATTGTTTTTATTGCATTATGATGAATATGATTAATGTAAAACATACCAAATCATATTTTGTTCATAAGATGAATTGCAACTATATATATCTATATGTAAAGCTGAGCCCACTCACATTGACTGGNATAGCACAACACAAGAATATTTCTATATGTAAATAACAGAACAAATCACATAATATTTTGACAGCTAGATGTGCTTCATTTTCATTGGTTTTTAAACTGAATAAAATGTTTTATTTAACTCAGATGCAAACTAATTTATTCTTGTTGTTAAATATATGGAAAACAGAACTGTAGTACTACATCAGGATCTGGATCATAATAATTATTTTATTCCAGNCCTTCAGGTCTAGGCATTGCCTGGAATCTTTGGACCCACACAATTGTTGAAATTCAAGGTCAATTCATCATATCATAACCGAAATCGTTATAGACATTTTCTTTTTTTCTCCACATCTCAATTTGTCCTTAGAGATGGGATAAAGTTATTTCATGCCAGTGACCACTTTGACTTTTAATGATCATATTAAAATGCCCTTCCAAATAGTGCCCTCATTTGCATTACACAGAATCAGAGAATTATAGGTGAATATAAAAGTTTTCTGAATATCAGAAGCCGATCCACCTTATGNAGGACCTTTTTCCCACTACAGTGAGGGCATGGGGGTCATAAAAGCACTGTCACTGACTACTACAGTGGTTCAAATAGAATAACTGTCAAGAACACAAAAACTAGACAAATTGTGCCCAATTATGTGTATGTGTCCAATTATGTGTATGTGTCCAGAAAGAAAGAAATGTGTCATACTTGATTGATACATTGCTATTTATGGTACTATGGCAGTAATCAAGATTATTTAGACTATAAGCAAGTAGACTCTAAGGGGTATATTTACTAAGC
>JABWIB010015006.1:0-12493 GCA_016617825.1 Platyplectrum ornatum
CACAGAGACGTGGCCAGAGACCACCAACACGGGGCCAAGGACCACCGAGACGTGGCCAGAGACCACCGAGACGTCGCCAGAGACCACTTGACTGGAGCCGGACGTATGGTACAATCAAGTGTTTTCATGGTTTGACATTGCCAAAAATGGGCCTAAGTATGAGTTTATGAGCATTTGTCCAACCCAAATAGAGACAATGTGATATAAACAGCAGATTCCCCGTCAAGCCTTTAATATTCAATATGTGTTTTAGGACCTATTCTTTCGCGCTCTCTAATCGGCTTGGTTGGACGTTGAGTGGAGTATCATCTCATAGGCCTAGTCTCGTAGGACCAAATAGGCTACAGAACTGGTCGGACTAAGCTACATTATTGTGGGACATATGGACGGCCAAGTCCCTCACCAAACAGTGTGTGGGTAAATATCCTTGCTAGGTGTCTTTACTTGGAGGTTAGGAGTATGATGAGTGGACAGTAGAACGTATTCTGGATGTCAGCATGTCCTGCAGAACACTGATACAGCTTTATGGAGCCTTGTCGACGTCTTCAACAAGGCGACGAGGACATTTGGTCATAGTCAGGGCATTTGAGGAGGGCAGGGTAGTTGGAGTTCATCTGCAAGGAGGCTTCACTGGAGATGTCCGATGGACTGCGTCCTCTCACCCAGGCTTCCGGGTGCAGGAACTGACCCGAGTAGTCAGAGCAGTTGCTGAGCCGTGGACGGTAGAACCCCGGGTGAGGTCTATACGCATCTTCTGCTGTGTATCTTTTCATGAACAGGTAGACGGACATTACGCCAGCACTCTGCAGAAACAAGAGTATTATTGTGTTATATGATATCACTGGTTATATCACTTATATATGTGAAACCGAATCACATGATAACGTTATCTGCAATATGGCTACATCCATAACCTGCGTTCGCAAATATTACTCACTTTTCATTCAATCGCAGAAACATCTAATCTGAGACGGCAGGTTATTGGACTGCCTTGATATTTAGAAGATTGGCCAATGTATATGTCCAGGGAATGAATGGGTGGTCAGTGTGTTTTTGTGTGTTACTATACCTAGGTTACTATATATAGGTTACTATACATAGCTTAGAGGTGCATACGTTACAGGTGTATAGGTTATTGGTGCATAGGTTTCTATACATATGTTTTTGGTCTATAGGTTACTGGTGTAANGGTTACTATACATTGGTTACTGGTGTAAAGGTTACTATACATAGGTTACTGGTGTAAAGGTTACTATACATCGGTTACTGGTGTATAGGTTACTATACATAGTTTACTGGTGCATACGTTACTATAGATAGGTTTCTTGTCTATACTGTAGGTTACTATACATAGGTTACTGGTGCATATGTTACTATAGATAGGTTTCTTGTCTATACTGTAGGTTACTATACATAGGTTACTGGTGCATACATTACTATACATAGGTTTCTGGTCTATAGGTTACTGGTGTATAGGTTACTATACATAGGTTACTGGTGCATATGTTACTATACATATGTTTCTGGTCTATAGGTTACTGGTGTAGTGGTCACTATACATAGGACACTGGTGTATAGGTTATAGGCTCCATAATTACCTCTGTCAGGAGAAACGATATGGCTGCAAAAGCGAAGGACCAACCATATTTGTAGCTGAAGTACGTCTCTGAGTCTTTAGTTCTGTTCAGAATCTCATCGTTGATGCTAGATATGTAGAGGACTAGTCCCACCACCAATGACAGACCTGTGGACAGAATGTATAGAACATATACATTTACTGGTATAGACACTAAGAATACATCATTGCGTTTGGATGACCATTGGATGGCTACAGGGGGGTCAGAACATTTTACTTTGGGGGGGCTAGTCCTTGCTCCTCGTGGAGCTCCATCCTTCACGGCCCACCCTTCAGATCTGGACAGGCCCTTCAGCTACCCTGTAAGATTGTGTAAAGTGCTGGACAGGCTCACTGTTTATATATTTAAATATATTTCATTTCGCTGTATTANATTGAGTGCAAATGTTTTGGCAGCACAAATGTGGATCGTAGCACTTAGTGTTTCCGTGAGGTTCCATAAATTCTGTATGCCCGACTTTTTACTTCTTCCTCCCAGATCTCGCNGGACAACTATCTGATCAGTGCGGTCGCTGTCATCGGTACCACACAGCAGGAGCAGCTACAGAGGCCTTCAAGACAGCGGAGTCTCACAGCTCCAGCAGCCACTAGCCTAACCCTCCCCATACACACTCTAACCCTAATCTTCCCTCCCTGGAAGCTGTTTGTGTAATCAATGGTCGTGGTAGACCTTCCATTNGTAGGAATGACGGTCGGCATGTCAGTATGGTAAAATGGATACAGTCAGCATTTGGCTGTCAGTCGCATCGGTGACTGCAACCCTGAACCTGACGGCATGAGTGTTTGATTTATGCAAATCAAGCCCCACCCATGCTTAGTAATGCTCAGGGCTTGAGGCAGTGATTCCCATCAAACTACTTTCCTCAAGCCCNTGTACGGGGATTCAGAGAGCAATGCCTCTGCCATAAAAATCAACGAGAGTCGGGGACCCGGCACACTCCGAGCTTTACTGCGAGGATTGTGGGGTCTGAGCAGTGTCGGACTGGGGTACCTTGGGCCCACCAGAGGAAATCATTCTTGGGGCCTGCCCTCAGCTATAAAGAAATAATGCTAGATCTTGGGGCACACCGGAGGATTCTCCTGTTCTCTGGTGGGCCAGTCCGACACTGGGTCTGAGCGATGATCAGAGGACGTCATTACCCAGACAGCAAGCGCTGGGTTATAGAAATACTCTGCATGGAAAGGAATGGAGGATGCGGCATACACAGGTCATCGCAGGTACACCAGAGATATGAAATGAAACAGATGGAGACAGGACTTGTGTGTGGAAGGTGGAGCCATGTAATACTGGGGGAGGGGCTGAACTTGTGAAAGAAGCTGTCAGCCTCTTACAGTGCAGGGGGAGTGTCTACCACGGCCACCTCTCCTCCAGGCCCCTGCAGCAGTAGCCACACCCCTTTTACTCACCAAAGTTACGCCCCTGAGGAACCAAGATATTCATTTGGGTCAGAATAATTAACAGAACACACTTACCAATCAATGTCCACCATTGTGCAACCCAACCTGGACCTCTCTCCAGGTTTTGTGAACTGACAAGCACCAGAATACTTTGCACTCTATCAGCTATGCATATCATGCTCTCAGAGCATGCTGGGACTTGTAGTTATTACACTGTATGGAAAGCCATAGGTTAGTCAGACCTTCCCTATCAAACCCGTGGAATTTAACATAAAAACGTACCAGAGAGGATGAAGAAAATCCCGGAAACGAAGGCAAGGATGGTCCGGTGAGGCCGGATGTGGCCCACATTGTTCAGTATGAACCCGATGAACATGAAGAAGAGGCTGACCAGCGGGAAGGGGGTGGCCGACCGGATCATCTCTGAAAGCAGAAGCAGATATATATATCTCACTACTGCATGGCATGGAACAGGGGAACTGGGAGGGAGATGTGTAATGGTAGTGAGAGCTTTTTTGTGGGGGTAGTGGCTCAGTGGCGCCACCTTTCAGTCATGTGATGTTCTGGCACTATAACTGGACATAATATGGATTAGGAGGCACTAAAGTGGGTTTAAACACAATATAGTTTTAAGAAATTAAGTTTAAGAAGAATAATTTAATGCATCAAAACTAAATTTTGGTTAATCATGTGCAACGAAAGCAACGACAGAATAGTGCAAGACAGAACTGATGGGGACCCCCGCGCCCATCATAGCGTTACATGTACAGTATATGAATGAACGCCTCTGTAGAACAAGCCATTAGNTTTCTTTGCTAGGGAATGTGCTGGTCTGGTGACACTTTCCTATGACGCTCGTGCTGTGTGGTCTCTGGGTGTGATATCACCTGACACCCACACGTGGTACATATTGCACTAATGTATCATAGAGATTAGCAGCTCTGTGTGGGCTTCAAGTGAGTATAAAACATTCCTGCATCGTCCTGCAAAACCTTCCTAGCACCTCACCAGTGAGCGGGCCAAACCAATGTGTCTCCCTATGTCCACCACCTGCATGATCTGGACCCTTACACCTGGCCCATAGGAATAACAGGGAACAGGGCTCGATCTATGGAAACTACAGCCCGCAATCCTGTGACTTGGGTAAAACCATGATAAATTGCAGGGGGGGGATTAAATTAATGTCAATGTGTGCATGCAGGGAGAATACTTTATTGTTGCATGTAGCACACAGATACTGACCAGCGTTACTGTTACACTGTTATTACTCTTGAGCTAGGTGTCATCATCTTTTATCTCTAATACTGTTTACAGATGAAATTAGCTTCACCTACAGTTCATCATGGTTTTGCCCAGATGTAACTTTCCACCTATTTTCCTCTTATTTGCAAACTCTGGATGAGGCTCTTTCAACTTGCATCTATCACTGGCCGGTATTGTCACCTTTCGTCTTATGAGCTCATGGAAAGGACTATAGAGACATACATGATAAACCCTCTGATGAAGACTGTGTCAATGTGAAAGTTCTGTATCCATCTTATTTGAGCTATTTATGCTCCTGACACTTCCACAACTTGTCGAAGCCTTTATGACTGAGTGTGATCAGATATGTGTCACCTGCGTCAGGAGGTTTACACGTGACCAGGCAAATGTACACGCCAGGACAAGGGAGTGTGAATGAAAGGCCAATCTGGAATATTCTGTATACAACATATAATAAATGTGAATTATTCATGGATTTGTGGATATAGTACCAAGCAATAGAATATGTCGCTTGATGACTAAAGCAGGGCTCGATGTGGGGGGTATACGGGGGAATACGGGGGTATGCCATACCGGCACTTCTCTCACTGATGTAATGGAAAAATTTCAAATCTCCATTGACTTCTATTATTTCCTATGTTTCCATACCACCACTTCTGAATGTCCATACCGCCACTTCTACATTCCCACTTCGACCACTGGACTAAAGTCAAAATAATTACAATATAAATGAATAAGGAACATTTATAAACTAATNGAAAGCATGCATCACAATCAGGGCCACCATCGGGGGGACAGCCGGGCTTACTGTGCCAGGGCTNTACAGAGCGGGGACCGGCGCCATGACTCCGGCATACTTGTGAAAGCTTTCTATCTATATTTCGTCTGTTGTAGCTGCCAGGACCGAGAAGGACACTGTGACNTCATAGCGCCAGGTCTTCCCAATTTCAACAGCCCTATTATTCCTGATGGTGGGCACAGAACACAATGATCACAACTTTAGCTCCCAGAGGAACTCTTATACCTGCAGACCCCCTAATATGACCCATTCCACCAGGTATAGAATACTCTGCTCCTGATCTTCCACCTGTCACTCACCTGGTATTAATAATATAATAATAATTGGCGGTTAAAAAACAATAAAAAAAACTATTTTTTTTCAACACAGGTGGTTACCATAGTAACTGATTGTCTTATACACAGGTGGTTACCATAGTAACTGATTGTCTTATACACAGGTGGTTACCATAGTAACTGATTGTCTTATACACAGGTGGTTACTATAGTAATTGATTGTCTTATGCACAGGTGGTTACCATAGTAACTGATTGTCTTATACACAGGTGGTTACCATATTAAATGATTGTCTTATACACAGGTGGTTACTATAGTAATTGATTGTCTTATACACAGGTGGTTACTATAGTAATTGATTGTCTTATACACAGGTGGTTACTATAGTAATTGATTGTCTTATACACAGGTGGTTACTATAGTAACTGATTGTCTTATACACAGGTGGTTACCATAGTAACTGATTGTCTTATACACAGGTGGTTACCATATTAAATGATTGCTGGAAGTTCACGAGTATTTGGTATCTGGTGGAGTGGGTCATGTTGGAGGGTTTGTACCCTAACAAATAATTGCATCATTAATGCCACTGTATGAATTGTAGATTTTATTCATTTTCATTTAAACTGATGTATTAGTTATGTTGTGTAGTGTATGGAGCTCCTCTACATAAATGTCATCCCGCTGTACTTTACTCTGGAATCGCTGTGTATTATTCTATTACAGGATTACTTTCACGTGGCCGGTGACCTCCAGCGCAGGACGCGTTTACTTACTTAATACACTGACAGTAGATTCGGACGTCATCTGGACATTCATTGGCATGACATACTCTATCGTGAAGCATCGTCCTTGTTCCTCACCTGTAGGTAACACAACACATGGGCAATCCATTACCTGGCACAGATTACATAGATCTTTATATGTAATGTGAATTTAGACTTTGCGACACCCCTTTGTATTGCAATATCTACTCTGTCAATGAGCACTGATCTTATGTCTTCAGAAAGATTTTGGAAAGGGAACATTGATTAAATGTGCTGAACCTGATATTAAAAGCAGGAGTCTATAGGGGGATTGCATAAACACNTGAGTCCGTACAAATAGTCCTTAAAAGTGTTAGTTTATCTTCTCACTAAACTCATTGATATTTATGATTGAAATGAGCGTAATGTAAATGACTGGAAGTCCTATGTTATGGGGTGCAGATAAAACAAGGTTAGACCCAGGTTAGTCAGAGCTTAGACTTAGGAAGACGGGAGCAATGATTGGGGTGGAGTATAGAGGGTGGGATTAGTGAGGGATATAAGCTAGGCACACACGGTAAGATAAATTGTTCCAATCGAAAGATTTTTTTGAGAGTGGGCAAAACCATTTTGAATTGCAGAGGGGATAAAATGAATGTCAGTGTGTGCATGCAGGGAGAATACTTTATTGTTGCATGTTGCACACAGATACTGACCAGCGTTACTGTTACACTGTTATTACACTTTTTTTTTTATATATATATTTTTATTAAACAACAAATACAAGAATATGTACAGTACAGGTATACAATATTTTGCAATATAAACATAGTATAAGGAGCAAGTTAACATGAGAAGGGAGGTACAACATCTAGGGACAGAACGATGTTATTAGACTTTTAATGTGTGACTGTTATTAGTCACCTGTAATACTGGTTGCAATTAATTCATTTTACCTCCCCTACAATTCACCATGGTTTTGCCCACTCTTGAAAAAATCTTTAGATTGGAACAATTTATCTTACCGTGTTTGCCCAGCTTTAGGCAGGACTGGTGCCAGGTCTCTGGGCACCCTAAACAAGCACCTAGCACCCCCCCAGCCATGCACGGTCCTTGCTGCTCCTCTGTCGGGTTCACATTGGAGAGAGGGCGCTGCCTGTCTATAGAGGAGCAGTAATTCCTCCAGCGTTCCTCTCAAACCTCATTTATTTCAATCCAAATCAATAATAAATTCAATCAAATGAATCATTTTAGCACCCGCTGGGTCTCTGTATATGTATGTCTGGTGTCAGTAACCTCTAGGCACTTTATTATTATTATTATTATGGATGATAACACATTGAAATGACACAATAAGACACAACACTCCATGTTACAAGCGATGACTCAATGACAAACACTATATAATCACATAATGCTGTCACTGATTTATAGAAGCAATTCATAGGAAAGGACAGTGACTGTGACACATCAGGTAACGTGAGTACTGGAGCTATAAATGTCACCTAGATGTAGTGACACAGGGAGTGTAGCTGGATTGTGCAGTGTGTGACACCATCGCCTGTAGCTCGGTGGCATTCATCAGCGTTAATGTCCAGTTTATGAATCCAGAACATAATACCCCGGATAATAAGATGCACATAACATAACACTGGCCTCCTGTATAAATGATAACNGTGTTCAGTGCCGCAGATAAAAACACCCCGGTAATAGGCTCATGTAGACGGAGGGATGGCACACAGTGCCAGGGACCCCCTTCCAGGGACATGGCCCTCTACAGGTAACAGCATGGGATTAACCATATACATGCCAGGTGGAGGAAGACGCTGACACATAACTTTGGAAAGTCCTCAGAATTGTCAATCAGCCGAAGAGAGTGAAGAGGTAAAAGATAATTACAGAGCAGCCGTCCGCAGTCCCGGGCATGCTGGCCACTGACCTGCGTCTCTGTCACGTCTATCTGGCTGCTGAGGAGCTTGTCATGTACAAAGGTTTGGACCTCATACTTATTAATGGTCGTGTCAATCAGTGACTGAAGTTTAGTTGAATGCAAAAAAATAATATTCAACCCCTATGACGAATGAGAAGCATAGTTCGTAGAGTCACAGGTATAGCACCCATGGCTATACACACAGTCTGTCACCATTCAGTGGCATTACCTATAAGCAAAGCCTATGCTGTATATCTGGGCTAACCCAGCATGCTTTAACTGCATGGACATAGCTGACACCTAACAAAGCATGCTGGGACTCGTAGTTTTGCAACCCATGGAGAGGCACAGGTAGGGCTGGTCTGCTGTATATTATACTGAGCGGACATTCTTCTTAATGGATGGGCTGCAGTGATTTACATTAAACAATGACTCATGTTCCGGGTCCAAGACATTTGTCGGCCCTCTCTAGGTTCCAGGGAGTCCCCCCAGTGTCAGCAACCTTTTATTTTAACAATATTAATTCTGAACAATAGCAATAAACCAGATGTAATAACAGCAGCATTTGGCCACTTGTCGCATGTGAATACCGTCCTGCGCAGTCCTAGTACCTGAACATGTATTTAGTAATAAAGGATCATGGGACTTAACCCAGTGGATGAGGAGGTAACATAATCATTTACTACCACATTTAGAGTTCACACATTTCACCATAAGATGAATGGGAATGATCCAGGTACCTGCCAGGAAGCACACCCTCCACAGCCCCGAATGTAAGGACATCTTTATCTCTGTGGTCTGGTTCTGGGGCAGAATGATCCCTTCCTCCAGGTAGAGCCAGTAATCGGTGCTGACGGCGATACCCAGGAGCCCCAGGCCACACACTGCGAAGACGCTGCTGAGTAAGGTCAGGGCTTTTCTGCTGCAAGCCCCCATCCCACAGAGCATCAGGTGTGACAGGGAGCAGAGAGGAACCTGCGGAGACAAGAGGGTCACGGGTCATACAGCTGTCTTATATCAGTTCATCTAAATATAAACCATATAGCAGTGTGTATAAAAATTGACTACATCCATACACCCCCTATCTCCAGCATCACGCCCCTCAGAACATAAGATCACCCATGAATTGGCCCCATAATATCTGTCTGGGAAATGCTGGCAGCACTACAGGGGAATAGTGGACTTAAGAGGACTAAAACCAGGTTCAACAAGCCGCTGGATATCCAGAATTCAGGATTTAAGATACCTGACAAGNACAGGTTTGGAAATAATGATCAGCTCAACTGAGCAGGTGCTGGTAATAAGACAAACATAATGAGCTAAGAGTCCACACTAGCGGCCTCTAGTGGAGATCCTGGGGAACTGCTCCGTCTATCAATGGATGTAAACGACAATTGTTTTCGGTAAATATTTTTTATCCAATCTCCATCATGAACAGTCGCCATTTGCCATAGAATTAGTTGACTGTTTAATCTTATACTTGTACTATTTATAGTTGGGGTTAGTAATTCAGTAGTCAATTTTTTTTTTTTTTTGCTAAGATTACAATTCCTTACAATTCCTTACAATAGTTCCTTACAGGAACTATAACTGGAAATAAGTTGTCATGGGAACAGGTCTCTTTCCTAATTAGGATTGTTTCTTACTAGTGTGAAAGCTCCAGGTTTGTCCTCCTTTTGGAAACACAATGATGATATTATATCCCCGTCTCTCCCCAGCATCCCCTCCCATGTATTGCCAATGTCTTCCTTTCCAGTGGTCTTTGCTTAGATTGTTGTTCATTCATGTTCATTATCTCCACAACTGTGATATCCAATGTCTATGTCAATGTCTATGTTGTGTCTATAACAAGGTTCCAGAAACTATGTTGCAGGAGGATGTAGTAATGTCTCAGGGGAGGATGCAGAAATGATTTGAGTTGAGCTATGATTTCTTTTTAGTAGCTAACTGTTTTACCAAAAACCTAATATCTGCACCCTTAGCATTTTATCATGGGGCATAGGTCTCTCTGTGTACAACTTATGGAGAGTTCTGCACACACAAGTGGAACATTTTCTGTGCATATGAAGTGCATGAAGAAGTTACTTGTGGAAGACAGTAGCACTTGGACGTATATAATGGGCTAGCGGACGTATATAAAGGGCCCGATTCGGTCGTGCCGTTCATTTTGTGGTATTTGCGCTGTATTTTTCCCAGAATTCAGTTTTGTGAATGAAGGACTTTCCCTACACGCATTATTTTGTTGATGAGCAGCGATCGTCTTAACGCCTATAGGGTGTCGATCAGTGAAGTGGTTAGTCCGATCATGAATGACTATAGACCAGTGGTCGAAGTGGACATTTACAGTAGAAGTGACTGTATGGAAACAATGATTATCATAGAAGTTGATGGAGATTTGTAATTGTTCAGTTACATGAGTGGGAGAAGTGCCGGTATGGCATACCCCNGTATACACCCCCACTTCCAGCNCTGCTATTCACAATGGTATGTGTAACCATTGCACTAATACAGTCTTTGCACAGTGTGAAGGACAGAATGTATACATGAAAGGGTTACACGTACCAATGTACTGTCTGTACTGGGAAATCCTTCTACAGTTCTGAATTCACAGCAATATGTCTTCTAGTCACTGGTAATCCATCCGACATTGCTGCGATGAAGGTTTTTATTATACGCACACTGTCTGTATCAGGGCTCGAAGTGGGGGTGTATACGGGGGTATGACATACCGGCACTTCTCCCACTGATATAATGGAAACATTTCAAATCTCCATTGACTTCTATTATATTCTGTGTTTCCATACCACCACTTCTGAATGTCCATACCCCCACTTCTAAATTTCCACTTCGACCACTGGTCTGTATAGTGACACGTTGTGAGTGATGTTTTAGGTTTTCTACCATCAGGGTAGAAGCGACATCTGTATAAACCCTGATAAGCCAAAAGAAGGAGAAGACTGATCCGGACGCCGGTCTCTCTGCTGTACATGACATTCTATATATAAAACACGCCTGTGGATGATAGGCGCAGTGCCTGACTTGCTTTTGCAGTTCATATACTGTATATTGACCCTTTGCTCCCAATTAAATCACATCTACCAAGTTTTAATGAGCATATTAATGAGAATATGCAGCACGTTGAATTAATGAGGGGGGGGGGGCTCGCCATGTGCTATAGCAGCATGTGGAATGCAATCAGGGAAAGCTGACCATGGCTGGGATATTGGGATATACCTGCTCAGGAATAATCCCGTCATTAGCTGTGCTCATTCATGTGGCGATTAGTTAAATAAAAGGAGCAGGAGACATTTAATAACCGTTCTGACCAGTTAATATAATCCCTGCTGTAATTACTCATACCTATGGGGGATGCTAAGACCTGATTTTCCTTTCTTTTATGAAACATCCATTTTGTGTTGGATACATGTTACTGGATCAGAACTTGTTACTGGTTACTGGTGACTAGTATCAGTAGCCAATGAACCTATTCCTATAGATAAGGCCTTGGCTGGGAATTGAACTCGTCACCTCAGCACTACAAGGCAGAAGTGCTAACCACTTAAGCCAGCATGTGCCTTTGCATGTGTTTGTGGGGTTGTGTATATATTTTATGAATATACTGTCAGTATCTAGAGAATAAGATGGCAAAGCCTTGTCTATGACCTTGTCGATGAAATGAACCCTAGTCACTTTCATATTCATCTAATGGTATGGTAAGTCATATGGAAATGAACATTACGCACTTAATGACCTATTATCCATGGGATCCTTCATTATTATTACACTATTATATACCCCATGGAATGGTATTTATATTTTTGATTTTTTTTTATTATTCTTAACCATGTTTTTGGTTGAATGAAAGAGTAAATATCCCGGGATGCATGAAATGTACTGTAACACAATTACCCAGCTCTAGGGACACGATACCGGCGACATGCATATAAGCGTGACACTCGTGTTACTGTATGGGGCGGACGATACCGGTCATGTCACATCTCCTGAAATAGCTGAATTTTAAATACTGTTCAATAAATAATAATGTAAAAGGCTCAGAGAAGCTGGTAGGAGATGCAATGCACTATGTTAGGAATAATGGAGGGGGGATGAAGGGGACAACCTGTTTAATTCCGGTCACAAACTTCTATCCATGTATATATTATATATGTATATATTATATCTGCAGAGCCATTATTCCTATTAGGAGTTATTGCCTCATTAATATTCATTTTAAATATAATGAATATTAGATTTATTTATATTCTTTAAGTGCTTTTAAATTGTCTGAGGCCTCATGTCATACAGTCCAAATTCTTATTCCCTATACAACGTGCCCATTATAGCTTCCCCCCTTCCCCTGAGTAACGCTCCGGATCATGGCATCGGGGGGCAGGAATCGGAGCTACAAAGAGTGGGGAGAGAGGGAAATACATATAGAGAGAGAGA
>JABWIB010015009.1:0-12483 GCA_016617825.1 Platyplectrum ornatum
AGGTGCAAGGAAGGGACAGTTTATAGAAGGTAATGGTTAGGGAAAGGGGCAAGGAAGGGACAGTTTATAGAAGGGAATGGTTAGGGTTAGGTGCAAGGAAGGGACAGTTTATAGAAGGTAATGGTTATGGCTAGCCTGCAGGGAAGGGACAGTTAGGGTTAGGGTAGTGGCAGGGGAGTGTTAGGAAAAGTTATTGGGGTACAAAAAAACATAGCTGTCAGCACTTCGGGAGCCTTGAATCTCCCACAGTTGGAGAGACCTCTGTCAGGGCTGGTGTATCATCACCGCTCCGTTGTCTGTGACAAACCTGTCGAAAAAGGGCTGTTGGCAATGGGGACCCACTGTGAGAGGTGGAGGGTGATGTGACATAATGATTAGAGCATGTTGAGACTTGTAGTTCACTTCTCTTAACATCCAAGAAGACATATAGTTGTGTGGTGCAGAGAGAGTTAATTCATGAATCACGTATGGTGCAGTTGATTGTTTGGATACTATGAGAGGACATCATGCCAGGTGTCTAGTGGAGAAAAAAAACATCTACTTATCAATTGCATTCAACACTTTCCAATTATTTTAAGATGTGTAAAACATCTCCTAATAGATTTATTTGTATTTGGTGCTCAAGCCAAACCTTAAAAAAAGTAATTTTTTTGGCAAGCGTCATCCATATCAGTTTATACTATGCCCATAAAGCCATTTAGGAAAGGACATCTGCAAGGACACCAAGAGAATAAGCTGGCCCGGTATAATTAGGATGGTGACGTCTAGCAGCAGAGGTGGACTCTGCCAGTTGGCTTTTAGATATGGCTGTATAATAAGCATGTAAAAGTCTGCATTAATTAAATTGCTGAATATGAGACACTCATCAATGCACAAACCCAAGTGCTGTCTCTGTATATTCATGTATTTCCATAAATTAGATATCACATTGTGTCTGAACTTACTGTATATCACAAAGTAATTTATAGCAGAATATCCCTGATCTGTATCTTCTACTGTATATTTTATGAGGTCCATTTAACAAGTAACATGCTAATTTAATTGGATTTGGTTCTCTGTCACTTGAGGTCTGCCTTTATCGTAATGAGAACAGTAGATAGTTATGTGAATTGTTCTGGTTTGTTTGAAGTAGTAATAGTATGATCAAATAATTTATACTGCTATGAGGTGTATTTAAACGGAAACGTTAAAACGGATGATAAAACATTTACTCATACTGTGTACATAGCTTGTATGGATTGTGCGATAAACTGGGCACTCACTAGAATGATATGGTTCTAGTATTTATTGGTTCCGATAAACAGGGAGAATTTTCCTTTGGGGAAACTGCCCAGTTACTTGGTACCATACACTAGAATAATCATCGTTCTAGTGTGAGTGCCCAGCTTCAGCAGATGGAAGATCGTTCTCTTCTCTGTGCTGAAGCCTTTACTGGAGCCTGGTACTTATCCAGCATGTACCCACTAAGTATCCAGTACATACCCAGTACATAACCAGCACATACCCAGCACATACCCTGTACATACCCAGCATATACCCAGCATATACCCAGTACATACCCAGCACATACCCAGCACATACCCAGCACATACCCAGCACACACCCAGCACTCACCCATTACATACCCAGTACATATCCAGAAAACTGCCTCTCTGCATATACCTTCTCTGACGACTCCCATGCGGATGAGGTGAGTACAAACCTGTTTTTCCCCTCAATCTTTTCTTCAATGCAGAACACAATACACTGATGAAAAGATAAACACTAGGGCATAATATTGTTTCAGAATTTTGATCAATTTTTTGCCCTAGCATTTGTGCAGGAGCCCTTCCCCTCTGTGGGTGGAGGCAAGGATGTTAATAGTACAGTAAGGGTTGGCTCTCGTCCTTATGTAATATCCAGACTCCCCCTATGTTTGCATTTTACATTGTAGGGTCTGGCTCATCTATCATACAAGCACATGGAGTGGCCTTCCCTTAGGAAACATCAGGGATCAGGTATGGAACCTTCATTGCTGCTGCGGTTGGAGCTCTGACTGCAGCCGAGGTGAACAGGACTCAAAAGAGGTGGCCGGGACTTTTGTCCAGGTCCAAAAGAAAGGGGGCAATACTTTATTTTCTACTTAGCTCCAGGGATAGTTGTCCACTGTCCCTGAATATCAGGAAGACTCACTCCCTGACTCCCTGAACTGCTGGACAATCTCCTTGATGCTGATATAGTTCGAGTCACAAGATGTGATGACAATATTTCAAGGTTGTGTCCTATTTCTATAAAAATGAAGAATTTCTTGGCTCTCTTATAATTATTGACAATTATTTATTTATTGACAGTTTAAAAAACAGTAAATACTGATGCTTCCATTTTAACAGTGAAATAGTTTTTCTGGCGGTGCCTCATGGGTGAAGCTATACACAGGACACACCTCTGAGGTGCAATGCCTTGATTATACTTGGGCTGGATACTTGGGCTATATTTGGGCATGAAGCATCCCACAAGCCCATGCGGTTGTAGGAGGTTGTGGGGGACAGGTCTGGCCCAGCTGGCAGAACAGCAAGATGTTCTGTGCACACGAGCACATATGGTCCACTTACACTTGCAGGAGTGGGCCCACTTTCATAAACTCCCTGATTTGTTAGTAACCATGGATTTAGATGCCCCTTACCATGCCAAACTCCTTATGATCATAATGTAATCATGAAACACACATGAAAATATCATTATATGGAAAATAGAATCTATGTGAGCAAACGCTCCAGTTCTGAACATACGCAGTGTGATCTAATAGGTGACTTACATACACAAGCTGCGCCTGCTATTACGCCTGGAAATGGTCTAGTAATATTGAAGTATGAGCGTACATTACCCCCAGTCTTCCAAAATTGTCCCCATTTTAAGACAGGATGAATCTGAAATCTCAGGGTAGGGTTCTGATTTGAACCTCCATGTATGCAAGGTGAGCTCGGAGCTGGTTCTACAGTATCATGTTATTTATCTATATTATTATATTGTTAAATATTAATGAGTAATGCTATATTACAATGTGTCCTATTAAAAAAAAGAAATGGCTTCATAAAATAATTTATGGTTCTGGAATACATAAAAACTTAAAGCAATTAGGCCTGGAGAATAAGGAAAATTATGTATTCATCTCCATCTGGAGTGTGTAACTGAAATGCTCCAATTTTCATTAGTGTGTGTTTGTTTGGCTGGAAAAGCGAATTTTGCATTTGAGTACTGCATTATGCAGAAGACAGTTAATATTTAATGGTGTCTTAAGCACAATGCAGCTGAACTTACGATAGCAGCACATGTCGCGGTCAACGAGAGCTTTGCTTATTGTACCCGAAAACGACATTTTGACAGTGGCTCCTAATCTTTCAGTAAATGCTGATCATATTATGCCAACTAAACCAGCATCTGTTTCTACCCAGTACGGAAATATAGTTTAGATTAATGAGTTCCTCCATATTTCACCTGACGCATAAAGGCTGATTCAGAGACACACACACAACATTACCCTGGATCCTAAGCAAGTATGGGATGCAGCGTATGGGCGCAATGCAGCCCATATCAATGCAGCTAAATGACCATATGTCGTGCAATTGTAGGAAGTATACTGATAATACTAGAAATTAAAGTTAAGGCAAACAAGGTCCGGATAAAACAGAGTGAAGATAAATTGGAGCTTCGGCCTTCTCTCAAGAAAGCAGGACTTTGGTTATCCAATAGTTTAGAAAGAGGTGTGAGGGGCAGTGTTTTTGGTAGGGATGTGGTTATAAGCTTATATAAAGGCGAGGTTAGCCATCTTTGTTCATGTGCTTTCTCATCCCCATCTCTTGTAACGTTTGTTGTGCATTTTACCATACTTGTGATTTTCAGAAATGGCACAGTGCAGTTGTTGTGTGGGAAGCATACCGGATAGCCTCCGGTATGCTTCCCACACAACGGACCAGATCCAGAGGTGCAGTTTCTGCATCGATGTGCTGTGCAACACATCCAGAGTTGCGTTATTTTGCCCAAAATGCCCTACTTTGAATCACACGCAGAAAAGGGCACCTATGCACAAACATTCATGGACCTGCAGTTTACCACCTTGCATCTGTGGTTTTTTTTCTATATGTTGTTTGTTTTACTTGTGTTTTTTTCCTGCCTTATTCTATTTTTTGTTTGTGTTGTGTGCAATATTTACATTTGTTTTTACATTTACAACTTTTGTAAGCCATTTGTAGCTTACATTTTATATAAAAGGTGTACAAAATATGCGCACCAGTGACACACAAACAATGCAGCCCAGGGAAGACTTCCTGCAGCTATGTAGAATAGGATGACAATCAGCAAAGTACTGCAAAAATACCAGTTGCACCATCCCTAGCCAGGCGCAGGCAAAAAGTCAGAGAAGGTGAATAATCTCTATGCACAGCAATAAGCGCAACCCTGGATCACCTCAAAAACACATTTAAATATCCTGGCATGCCCATTTTTCGTTGTCCAAAACCATGGAGTTGCAGAGGCTCAAAGTCGCTAATGTGCGCATCAATAGCGGCCGAATCTTCTATTGCACACGCGAAACAACTAATTCATGCACGATTTACTACTCTGGATCAGCCCCAACATCTTTGCAAATTTGCCTTGAACAAACGGGTGGACGATGCATCCCCGAAGGAAGTCACAGGCGGCATTGAAGGATTATTTTTACATATTTCAGCAGCCCCACTCCCAACTAAGGTATTAAAAGGGATGGAGACAGAGCGAGAAGTAGGCCATGCAGAGAAGATGTAAGAGGATGTCAAAGAAGACAGCGAGGGAGAACACAGAAAAGGGGAGGGTAGAGTTATCCTGTGAGGAAGTGAGGGTTGGGCTAATGGATGGGGATGGTTAAGTTAAGTATTAGGATAAGGGTTTGAGGCTGGGGAAATACTTGCTGTATATACTACAGTATGTTTGTTTTTTGATCACCCCAATTATATGAGTATATACATTGTAAATGTATGATTTCTGAGTTTGTACGCTGGAAAATAATGCCAATATACGAAACACCATAGGTTGTACCTGTACCTTCACCTCTGCATTACCCACTCTATAGTAACCACATGGATGCCTAAGAGATAGAATAGAGCTTTCTGTTGTGATTGGGTGATAATGTCCTTATTTCTGCAACTTACCAGTTTGATATACCGACAGTGAACAGAGATAGGCTGCAGGACTAGGGCAACATATTACCCAATGGATGTTAAGATTAGGTTGTGGAGCGGTAATGGTTAACAGAAATGCAAGATTAGGTTTAGGCTGTTGCAAAGAGACACTTCACAAAATGGGAAGCTTAGGGTTAAGGTGCAGTGAGGGAATGGTCATAAAGAAGAAAGGTTAGGCTTAAGCTGTGCGGAGTGGACAGTTATGGTCAGGATGATGGAAGAGGAGGGTTAGGATTAGGGTAAGGGTCATGTTGGCTACAGGGATTACAGTCAAGGAGTCATGTTATGGTCATGTCACTGGAGTTATGCTGTCACCATCTCCTGTCCAGATTCAGCCCAGTTGGATGAGGACTGTCTAACCCTTTAAATAAGTTTGTTACTCTATCCTGGAATAATACATTGCTCTGAAGGGTCATGTGCACCTTGCTCCCTTCGGAGCCCCCGCTTTAATGTCCCAATACTGTAAGTGTTGGCCACCAGGAGCCTGAAGAAACATAATATTAAACATTGAACGCAGCCCAGATGATGCTAGGTTTCAGTATCTGTGCATGTGTGGAAAATAAAACCTGAATAACTGTGCTCCAAGCCATTGTTACTTCACACATATGTCTGATCTTCACTCGTCTTAGCTCAGCTGGATGACAAACAGGACACTTTAGCTTAGACATGACACTCGGGACCAAAAATGTATTAATTTTGCATATAAACATCTGGCCTGTAGAATGCATTTCAGCACAAATGCTTTGATTTGGAATCATTCCTCTTTGTATACAGTCATGAAAGCTTTCCTCCACATCCTCTTGATTTGCTTAGCACAAGGCTAATTTGGAGAAAAAGAGTATCTTGACTATTTCATTATCATGCATCAGCAGTTTTATGTCAGCCTCTGGTTCCAGCAATCTGTCTGTAAACAGATGTATGCTTTACCAGCCGACATTATACTGTGTCATCATCTGCTCTCCCGTGACTTGTGCTATTGATTAAATCCAAGCTGCATTCCATTGGGTGCTTCAGAAAGACCCGTTCAGTTCTAAACCTCTTTTCATGAACATCCGTCTATTAGTCAATGTGTGAATTCATTTCATTTATCCGAGCTTCTGTAAAGTAGGTAACACTATGGGACCATTGCTCTGGTTTCATTATTAGCAACTGTTCGATTTGATTATTGGCCACGTCTGCTCATGATCAATATAACTAGGCCCTTTTATAGGCTTATCCGATTGCAGAGATCCAATTTATGTTTCAACCCACGTGTCCAAACACATCTACCCCATCAGAATACATTCTGACATATGCAGGCATAACATGACTTTCAAAACCTTCTAAGAGATTGGTTGGTTGCAATCACAAGAGTGCAGATCGTAGTAATAGAATGTACATCAGTGGTCGAAGTGGAAATTTAGAAGTGGGGGTATGGACAATTAGAAGTGGGGGTATGGGGACATAGAAAATAATAAAAGGCATGAGATGGCACTCTATAATGTATGTGTGGTATATAAAGATTTAGGACTAACACACTATATACAGTATATAGTGTACCATTCCTAGACCCCTAATATACCAATATATATACTAATATATTCCTTCACAGAATCCTAATATACCAAATATGCACCCTTTCCACAGATCTAGTATACCTTACATGCATTACCTCCTGCGTATGCCAATTTTGGAAATCTGGATAAAGCATAGAGCGCCTGGGACACCCATAATTTACATTTTCTCTCTTCTTGTGCCTGCTCCCACTAACAGATAAAGGGAACATGGATCCCATGGGTGCTTTCAATGGTGTTGCTCTAATGTTCCCACTTATCATAAGTTAAATTCCTTTGGTTCCATCTTTTCTCAAATGAAATCATAAGCTAAGTTTAGCTCTTGTATCCTTACAGCACTGTTACTATAGATGTTTTGGATCATCTAAAGAGCATGGTTCAAGTTCAGCATCACACAGAAGGACACACTGTGAACACTTTCTAGTTTTGCCATTTATCTCTGTCTTTCTTTCCTTTGATATTTGTCTTTAGAGGTCACTTTATTTCTGTACAAAGAACATTACGCAACTTCAGAATGGTTGTTTTTCTCGGTAAGCAAACAAAAGCTTTTTATAAATCAACAGTTACAAATCTATATACAGTATATGAAATACATGCAGTGTCCTTTACTGCAAATATTCAGTATGATTAGTAGTAATTAATGTACTCATATTTGGATCAGATTCTATTTAAAGATTAGACTGCATTCGGATCTATGATTACCGGATGCATGAGGAATTGTAGTTCCAAGGCCACTATATTCAGACCTCTATTTACCACCCCTGACAAGTCCAACACCAATACTACCCTAAGTTTTTCAACTCAAGAATTAATTGCGCCAGTTTAGAAATGTGGTTTGCATTATGGAACCGCATACAAAAGAACCAGTGTTTTGGAACTGGGGTTTGTAGTTTGTATAGTAAGGACTATTTAAAGTAGGGATAGTGTTTAAAATTTATGGTAGANGCCAACTATCATATCTGAGCAGACGTGGGCAGACAGCGATAGTCTTAGAACCCTACTGCCACTGTGGATGGAGCTCCAACCACATCTGATGTGGAGGTCTGAATCTGGTCCATATCTGCTAGCATGCATATGGCANAATATATACCAATCCAGTAGCAGATATGTACGTACATGTGCAGAATGCTGAGAAAATCACCAAGCTATGATTCAGNTGATTATTTTGACTATAATCCTAAGCACTGTTAGTGTATGTTTAGTGTCGTGACTTATGGCATTGCTAAAAATACAGCACAGCTCCTATAGTGTGATTTAAAATGAGGAAGGGTTGGAAGTTTGGATAGAACANTATGCTATGGGCACACTTATATTGTACACTAATAAAACCCTGCCTAGTGCTTGCACCAACCCCACTGTTGGATGCTCATCCGTATATAAATCACTACGGAAGTATGGATCTAGNGGATCAAGATATTAATTGAACATGCAGTGCGCATGTATAATCACAAAGAGCCCTCTTTTCTGATTGTCTATATCCGGTCCATATATGCATGAGTACATATTAGTTCAGACATGAGCAGCCATCTTTATAAACTGTCTGCTAATAGGCAAAACTTGGTCATTATGAAGCCTAATCTATATATGAAACTATGTGTTCTTCCACAACATTCCTTCCTCCCATCTATCCATGACTCTGCTTGTAGCCAGTAGCCAGCAGAAGGTGGAAAGCAGGTTTCAAGGAAAGTAGCATTGCCTCCTCTGTCCATCCTTGACTGCAGAGTTATCTGTAAAAACAAATATCTACATATTAAAATCACAATAATATTACCCCGTTCAGACTGCATGCAAAAAAACGGGGAAAACGCTATCTGAACGGTAACCCTGGCTCTCAGTGTTGACCCGGGAAATCCTGCGTGTGAACGGACTGCGGTTCGTGCGCCTGCAAATCACAAGGTTTAAAAACACCTGGGATCTGTGGGCTGGTAATGTGAACGTAACATAAAAGAATTACACACAGATGCAGAATCAGACATATATGTACATCTTTGAGTTGAAAAAAAATAAATGTAACCTTATTACATTTGCAGATTACTAGGCATACATGGAACAGTACTATTTCAATATCAACTATAAATAAACTTCCTATAAGTAATAAAAGTCATTTGTAATTGTTAATACATGTAACATATTTCTTTAAATAAAGTATAAGGGACAATTTTATTCAAAGAATAAAAATAAATTCTCTATATATTTTAAGAGACAATACACATTGTTTCAAACAGAAGGACGTGTATTGTACGCCCTGTATTTCATGGAAGTACAAAGTAATTCATATTTAAATAGAGCCGCAAATGGAACAAAAACACATATTCTCATTTTCAAAGACTGAAAGCATTTCAATTGCTCTATACTAAAATAGCAACTCACATAGAACCAGGAATATTTCTGTGAACAGAAGAAATATGAGTTTTCAGCNCATATTGAGGTTTAAATTCAGGGATGTCAGCTCTATTATCCACACTGGAGAGTGTACATTTATATCAAATCTCCACTTACACAAGGATTGAATATCAACACAATAATAATAATAATAAAACTGAACTTTTAATTTGATTACAAATCTAATAAAGTGCAAGAGACCCCCTTAGCGCTATAAGAGTATCCTAAACTTTTCCCCTAAAGCTACTAGTGGGTAAATTTCCTGCTCTGGTCCCTGCCCTCATCTAACACAGGGTTACTGCCCTGTTAAGAGCGATCTATCTTACCCTGTTACAAAATCATCCAAGAATAAGTACAGAGAGTTCATATGAATGAAATGACTATGAATAAAAGATACAAAGAATAGCATCCCTCTACGATCTACCGTAAGAACGGACAGAAATACGCTACTTCATTAGGTAGTTTTCATCCTAAATCTTTGAAATCAGGATTTCCTTACCCTCANCTTTTATGTGTTTTCAGGACAACATCTGACCCCACTCAATAACATTGGCACGTCATTTCTATGGACCCACGGATTGGACATCTGTTTTCTGTACCTCCATTAATTAGTTACAAATGCAGTTATAACTCTTGGTTAGTTAAAAACGATCTGTTAATATTATTATAGGAACTTTAAATATATATTTTTCTTATCTTTTTCTAAATTGATTTAATTATATATATTTTTTTTTTTTGCATTTACACATTATTATTATTATCTCCTTACACTTGTTTTTCACTGGTGACCTTTGTACTTATGACTTTTATTATTTTGTATCCATTGGATTGCTCTCAGCCCCTAGTTCAGCTTTAGTTTTATTTCTTATGCTTATTTAGTTATTTTTAATGATATAGTTTCTTGTCTGATCCACACTCAAACAGGGCACTAAGTACAGGTAACAATATTTAGCTGTGTTCTTCTGCTGTAAAGCTGTTATCTAAGTATCACACATATGTTTTCATTCACTTTTTAACTGCACTGGTGTTATAAATGCCGGTTCANGCTACATTGTTTGAGAAAGATCGCAAGTGACCGGCTTTTTATACTGGCCTGAGTAAGATATTATATTAACCACTATCTGCAATATATATATATATATGTTGTATTACAACAATTCTTTAGACTGACAGGTAAGTCATGATCATTATACAGGAAATAACAGAACTGTGACATCGACATTGTTAGTGGAAATATAGATATAAGAGATCATTAGATATATTTTGACTGTTGAGTCTTTAACTTTTTAAATGTATTCCACAGAAAATAAATGAAAGTATCCATCTTATTCCAGAAAAATCCATTATTGGTTTTGTGCCATATGCTTTTAAGAGTACTATGACTATGTTTATACCGAATGATACTCGGTCGAGTGCCAGGAACGCTTTATGTTACTTTTAATGATTTCCCTTTTTNACATTGGTACCTTTTCCTAGTTAAAATTAATTGAGCAAGACATTGTTTCTCCAAGTTTGCTCAGAAGCATCTAATGAGAACCTATCGGAGTCTGCCCCCCGGATTAGAGATAGGCAGTCATTTTTTCATTTATGTGTGAAGTACACATTGGAGTTACACTGAAGACATAAAGGATAGTAGCCTTCAACTATNTATTCATGTTGCAATAGTCCAATCCTTCTTTTAACATTAAAATGTGGTCTACTGGGGTCCTCGGAAGCATTACCAATTGGAATGTTGTGTAGCTTTTTATAATACCGTAGTAGCTAAATAAGGGGTATGCTTATTGCAGGGTAGATACCATGGGGCNCCCTCTTCTCAGTGACCCATGTGCACTGCACAACTTGTCCTTATTATAGAAACACTGTTGAGGCCGATGTATTTCACAGTGGTTTAATAACCCCTAGCCTCAGCAAGTGTATTCTGTGCTCCTTGTATATATTTTGATATATAAATGAATTACTTCCATGTATAGTACTGACTTATATAGTGCCAGATATATTACAAGTGGATGATATTAGGGGTCTGGATATGGCAGGCGTTATAAACATATAGCAGACCCTCTTCAAACATGAGCCATTCNACCAGGACATAATACTCCGCTCCTGATCTTCCANCTGTCACTCACCTGGTTTTAATGAACTAACTGATGTTTATAAAACATTATTTTCTTCAATACACAGGAAGTTACGCCAGTAACTGATTGTATTATACACAGGAGNTTACCANAGTAACTGATTGTATTATACACANNAGGTTACCATAGTAACTGATTGTATTATACACAGGAGGTTACCATAGTGATTTCTGGACGCTGAGGAAGTATTTTGTAAAATGGGTCATATTGGAGGGTCTGACATAAGGAATACTATGGAACAATGAATAGAACATATGATACATGGGAAGTATCATAATAAGATTTAATCCCGTACACCCGCAAACTGCGTATATAAAAAAAATTGGCGTCTTTTTGTCTCGCGGCTCATAGAGTGCACAACCAGCTTTTCCCTGTCTTCGCACTGGATTGAATCTGACTCTAAGGGTCTGGCTATGGTACACTATACAATATGGCTTGTGGNAGGAACCTCAGGGAGAACATTCAAACTTCACACAGATAAGGTCTTGTCTAGGAATTGAAAACACATGAACCTTAGCACTGTGAGGCGTAACCACTGATCTCCATGCTTAATAGAAGTTTGACTATCTGTGAATTCTGATGATCCAATTCAGACACTNTCTGGTAATACCACTGGTTGACCATGGGGCTATAAGTTCTGGTGATGACTGCTCTGGTGGTAGTTCTGACACTGACTGGAAGGGTTAAGTAAAAGGTGAAAGGATTAGGGTAAGGGTTGGGGTTGGAGATAAGTTATCATTATGGGGATCTGAACTGTGTTTTGGCTGGTAATGTGGTGAAGCAGCTTTTATTCTGTTGTCCACTCTCTTCGCTAGTTGTTCTGAGTTAATTATTCGNTTCCATATGAAATATGCTATATCTGTCCGGCTCTGAGAATACTTCTGGAAAACCGTGTAATACATTATTTTTTTCTTTGTTAAATAATCATCTTTTTCTACTAACAGAACAGAAACTTGCATTTAACTGTAATTTATGCCAAGACAATTGAATGCAGCTCAGCTGGCAGAGTCCTTTGAAAAACATTTAATTGTCATGTTATACAGATGAGTAATCACAAGTTAATTAAATTGCACTCTTACAGGTCAGTCACTTCTTTCTTTAATTTAGCAATAGCTCAGGCTCTGCCAAACCAAATGTTGAAGTTAAGCTGCAACACTNAGATTCTAGTCCAGTGGAATGTCTCACTCTATAAAGGCCTTTGTAAAGTCAGCAACCCATGGCTAG
>JABWIB010015018.1:0-12104 GCA_016617825.1 Platyplectrum ornatum
ACATGTATAGATACACAGGTCATGTATGCTGGGTGTAATAATAATAATAATAATAATATAACATGTATAGATACACAGGTCATGTATGCTGGATGTAATAATAATAATATAATGTGTATGTATAGACACACAGGTCACGTATGCTGGTAGCAGAGTTGTACTTTGACACAGTCACGTCCTGGATACAGGGGAGGGGGTATTATGTAGGGTTACGTAACGGCAGATTACCCCCGGCCCATCCTCTGTGTTATGAAACTGGGCAGAGGCCGCAGCGTTGTTTTGTAACCTTCTCCTGCAGCGCATCCAATGAGAAGTGTCGCAGGCGGTCACATGACGCGTGTGCCGCGTTAGTCTTTATGTAAGCGGAGGGGCAGTGAGCGGCTGTTGGCGGAGGCACAGGCGGGCATGGTGTAGCGGCGACACGGGCTCGTCATGGCTTCTGCCGGTCCTCGCTCTGCCATGTCGGCTTTGAGGGAAGCCCTGGACTCCTCCACTCGGCCGTTGCAGCTGGACACACTGGTGGAGTGCTTGTTGCGGCAGTACCGGGGTTCGGGCAGGGTGGCCGCGGAGGGGAAGGATGCCGGCGCTCGGCTGGAGTGCCCGGGCTGTGGAAGCCTCCTGAGGGACCCGGTGACTGTCCAGTGCGGACACACGTATTGCTGGCCGTGCCTGCGGGGGGAGCCGAGGAGGCGCTGCCGGCTGTGCCAGGGGAACATGGGCTGCTACCCCCGCCGGACCTGCGTGCTGCTCAGGCAGCTGGCGGACAAGTGTTTCCCCCGGCGGGACTGGCAGCACCGGGACATCGCTGAGCTGCTGGGAGCCGGGCAGCTGCAGGAGGCATTGCACAGTATCTGCCAGGCCATGGGCACAGGTAAACCCCCCATTGTATGGTGCACCCTGGCTGCATGCTCCCCATTGTCCTTGTACCAGGAGTATGAGTATCCCCATTACCTGATCTCTCTCAATCTATATATAAATATATATATATATATATACACATACATTAGTATGTCTACATATATATTAGTATGTCTATCTATATCTATTTATTTATATATATATATATTAGTATGTCTACATATATATTAGTATGTCTATCTATATCTATTTATATATATATTATATATATATATATATATATATGTATTACAAGTGTTCATGTTATATTCTTTTGTAATAGGTGGTAAAAATGATACATAAATGTATTATTTATTGGGTATTTTACCTGGACTGGATTGTAAAGTGGCTCTTTTATAAGTTGGGTTGTTGATACATAGGCAACTGTTTACAGTATTACTGTACCTATAACTAGGATGTGTTTAATACAATGTCTTTACCATCATACGCTTAATGTTCTCTAACATTTTTCCTTTTATGTTTATATGGAAATGCTGCCATTCCAATGATTGTGTTTAAAGCCTTGAGCCAATGAAGAGGCAAAACTGCAGTTTAAACATTGGGATTGACATTTAGGACATAGTGTTGTAATGGTATTGGGGATTCTTAAGTAATACTTCCCATATAGTATGTGTGTGTATATGTATATATATATATATATATATATATATATATATGTGTGTGTATATATATATATATGTGTGTATATATAATATATGTGTGTGTATATATATATATATATATATCTGCCTATCCACACTTGGCTCTTATGGGTTGAAATGACATTTCCTGGAAAACATCACAATATGAAATACTCTATAACCAGCATGATTATCAATATATGTGCTAATCTAAACCTTACCCCAGATTTAAGGAATTCTTTAATAGAGGTTCTACTGTAGGTGCCTTATATCCTGTTTATTTATACTCCTTTGATGCATATCATTGTGGCCACTTGGTTTTGATCTAGGAAATCTAGTCCTGTGTATACAGCACTTCCTCAATAAATCCATAACTAAATACATAGAAAGTTATGTATGACTGTTGTCCATAGCCCTGAGTGCAGTCAATGTTTGGGTTCATGTGGGTGCTGGTCAGGATCAGCGGGTTTGGGTTAGTAACTTTCCTGTAGGAATCCCACCACTCCTAATAGTCACGTGCCTCCTGGTTATGAAACGGGTCTGTTCTGATGTCATGGCTTACATAACTAGCATGACATTACATACCATTTACTTTAGGGGAGTTGTAGAAGGCAAATACGAGCTAAGGGAGTTTCTAAAATATCCCCATCCCCTTACAAATGATGTTATCAAATGTCAAGTGAAATGACATCCATATCTCATCGTCATCATACTGTATACATTTCTGTCGTTTTGTGTTAAGATGAATGCTAGGCCTTAGTGCACATTTTAAGCTCAGATATATTTCTGTGTGTCGTTATAGGAATGCGAGCTGCTGTTATTCTGGACTTTACTCCAGAGTTTCACTTTCTGGTACCTCGCTTATAGACGTAATCTCTTTTTATTCCAAACCCCTGTTGTGTATTATTGCATAACGTCTGTTTGCTTTATAATGTGTTGAATAATAACGTGACATGCTGCCAGTGCTGAATATGTATTTCATCATGACTCACCCATTGCAGATCCTGATGACTTGATACTACACGTTTACAAAGCGGAGTCTTATGCTGCACTATTTGAATTTGGGAAAGCGCATGAGGAACTGGACTTTGTCCTCTCTAAGCGAAGCAGCTGGCCAGAGGTGATCTTTGATCTTTCTAATAAATTTGCCTTTTTCTCATATATTCTTCTCTTAAGCAGAAGAGCATTTTCATTTTATTTATTTTTTTTTTATAGGTCTACTACAGAAAAGCCAAAATACTTCAAGACACAGGAAATCTGTATGAATCGCTAACAACTTATCTTCAATGCTTGGCTGTGGATGAAGAGTTTACAGCTGCCATTACGGAGATAGAAAAGGTAACTAATCGTTCACTTCTATTTCTTTTATAGGTATTGTACCATTTGTTGTATATTTTTTCTTTAGATAACATGTCTTCACCAATATAGTATGTTCCTCTATGATCTGTACGTGTGTGTGTGTATATATATATTATAATCTATCTATATCGTTATTTATTTCATCAAAACCTTTAAGCTTACAACCTAAAACCAAAAGTCATAGGACCAGACCTGCGTACTATTGAATTGAATAGTGAGTGGGCAAAACCATATTGAATTGACGGGGAGGTAAAATGAATGTCAGTGTTTGCATGCAGGGAGAATACTTTATTTTTGCATTATTTTGCACACAGATACTGACCAGCGTTACTGTTATTTTAATTTATTTTGTTTTTATTAGACTTGGGTCATCTCTGAACTTTAATACTCTTTGCAACTAATGAAATTGAATGCTCCTGCAGTTCAACATGGTTTTGCCCTCTCTATTCATAAACTTTATTCTGTTATCTCTAATTCTAATTGTGATAACATGTATTCTCCTAGACCTGGGTATCCATTGATGGGTGATTGTCTGTTTAAATTTCTATGCATAATGTCACAGGACTAAACTACTGGCGGTGACCAACAGATGAAAAATAATGCAGCTCTGGTCCATGGCATGGGCTCTGTTGTGCTCTACATAAATTAACCATTTTCATTTTGTGTTTTTCCAGATCCTACGTGACTTTTTGTCTCCTGTACCAGATACTGTAGAAGGTATACTGAAGGATCTTGAAATAACTACCTTGCCAAATGTACCATTAAAACCTTTTGTGTTGGGATCAGATAAGAAAGAACCTTGTTATCAATTGCAAACGGGTCTAGAGAAGGTAACTGAGTAATCCAGGCTTATTCTGTTTATTTTTTTATATTTAATGTATACTTTGTATAAGAAACACATGTAAAATGTTTCCTTACATTTACAGAATAAGGATATACCAAAATCAATGAAGAGCCTGGGTAACAATGGGTTACATCGAGCCCAGTCTGTGCATGTGCTGCAATGTGATGACAAAAGTGACCGAGAGGAAAGTCTGAAGAGAGTTGCGTCTGAGCCACTATTATCCAGCCAGGAATCTGGGTCTTTTCTCAAGAGAAAACTCTCGCAGTCTGAGCAAGATACAAATCTATGTGATGGCAGAAAGAAGCATATAAGGCAGGGAGGTGAGCTCACTGCAATTCATGGCTTTTCTCTGGAACTTTTTATTTGGAAGTATCGTACTTGATTCAACTCCTTGACCAAAATTTACTAAATTGCAGGATAGGAAAAGTGGGGATGTTGCCCATAGCAACCAATCAGAATCACTCTCTCAACTTCATTTTACATATTGGAGTATGTGAGCTAGAACCTGATTGGTTGCTATGGGGAACATCCCCACTTTGCAATCTCCCTGCTTAGTAATTTTAGGCCCTCATGTTTGCATCCTATTCTTACAGCTATATTTCCTGGGAGAACGCAAATGTAATAGTTAACAACCCCAGAAAATACAGGGTTGTTTTTTATTTTTACACATTATTATATTTTATTACATTCCGTCATCATTTCCATCTGTCACTAAACAAGTTATTGGTGATAAGATCCATCCCATATCACACATACACATATGACCGAGAGAGATCTGTGAATGCACATCTCATTTTATCATTATATGTAATAAAGAGTGATGCAAACTATTATTCAACTAACTCCAAACATTGTTTTGTTTTGTTCTAGAAACTTCTGATGAAGATTTGTCTATTTTACTGTCTGACCAATCTGTCCTGGGCACTCTCATTGATGGCAGTGATTTTGAATGCTCCCTATGTATGAGGTCAGTATGTATGAGGTCAGATCAAACATGACATGATAATAAACATTTATCACATAAGATCATTCAGAAATGTTCGTTGTATTTATTTTGATTACTAAAATACCTATTGAGCCAAAAGTGAACTACTTTCTGTCCCACACACCTGAATCTTAAATCACCACAGATCACGTTACAGAAGTTTAAAACGTCAATTAATGTTTAAGATGTTTAAAAAGAAAATGGCTACAAAGTCGGCAAAAGAGCATAAACAAAAGGGACCTAAAGAATAAAAGGAAACATTGATGGCATTTTAGGCTAAAATATGCAGATCTTAACCTGCAGCAAGAAGTAATAGCAATATAATATTACATTTGGTGATAATGCTCATGCTGGCCATACACAAGGCTGATATTGAGTGCGATTATGTGATGCGCGCTCCTGAAGTCATATATCGCATCACTGAATCTTCCTGCTGCAGGCAAGACTCCTGTAAATCCATCCCAAGTTCATGTGCATTTAGCACATCTTATAGGTGTATGGCCACATTACTGGTTTATAACTAATCCTCCAGGTAACACAACTGATATTGGTTTCTCATGGTTCTGCTGTTTGCAGGTTGTTCTATGAGCCAGTAACCACACCTTGTGGTCACACCTTCTGCAAGAAGTGCCTGGAACGCTGCCTCGATCACACACCTCAGTGTCCCTTATGTAAACAGAGCCTAACCGAGGTGAGTGTGAAATGATGCCGCCCTGTAATATCATACTGATGCTGTCCTTTATATTTATTTATATTGTTTATTGAAAGACATAATTCTGCTTTCTGATTCTTTTTATTAAACCCCTGTTGCATTATTCCGTTTTTATTTTGTTTCTTAGTACTTGGCACACAGGAGCTACAATGTAACCTACTTACTGGAAGAATTAATTAACCAGTATCTCCCAGTAGAGCTGTCTGAGAGGAAGAAGCTTCACGAAGAGGAAACCTTTGAGCTATCAAAGTAATTAAATAGTTCTTATTATTTTTAATAGATTTTTTTTTCTTCAATGTTATGTAAATATAATAGTCTTATGGAGGATGTTCAATTAAAAGAAACCGCTGAAGAAACCTTACGTTCCCCTCCCCTTATGTGGAGTTTGTATCTGTTTGTATCACTTTCTAGAAAACATTAGGCTAATACATATTAGATTAATATGTGTCCGGCTGGATAACATCACAGCGGCAGAAGATAATGGTCATGTGGAAGCCAGTGACCTGGCACTTGTGCTTCTTCGGGTATGACTCTATGTAATTGGGCAGTGTTCTTATAACAGAATGGAGACACATACTGGGAAACAGTCAATAGACAAGTGTTCTATATTTTTTAGCACATTGTGTCCTAGGCAGATCGTATTGTCAGTCACGCTTCGTGTTTCTTTAACTTGATGTGTGCATTTTCAATGTAAGAAAAACCTTTTGTTGTCTCTGTCTCTAGTTTGACAAAAAACGTGCCAATCTTTGTGTGCACAATGGCATATCCAACAGTGCCTTGTCCCCTTCATGTGTTTGAGCCACGATATCGACTGATGATTCGAAGATGCATGGAAACTGGTACAAAGCAATTTGGAATGTGCATCAGCGACCCTGAGAAGAGGTAAAGTCTTTGTGTCTGTTATATACATACCTATTCAGAAAGATAGGAATGTCATATTCTATCCAGCCATGACACGTTTACATACAAAATGTGTGCATTCATCTTTCCTGTGCAGTGTAAGGAATCTGTCATGGTTGCATAATTGATTGCCATTCCATATATCAATATTATATCAAGGTTTAGTCTGCTGTAAAGTCCACATGTAACACAGGTCCACATGTTTTTTCTTTCTTTGTTTTTTGTAGTTTTTCTGATTATGGATGCATGCTGGAAATTCGAAATGTTCATTTCTTGCCAGATGGACGTTCTGTGGTTGATACAATCGGAGGAAAAAGATTTTCGGTTTTGAAGAGAGGAATGAGAGATGGTTATTGCACTGCCGACATTGAGTACTTGACTGATACTCAGGTATTATTCATTTGCGTCATTTGAAGTCTATGGTAGTATAACATACTATGCAAAGCATGGTACTGCTGTATATTGTGCTATATAGTGACCCTTTGTGGCTCCATACTTAGGTTGAGGAGGAAGAACTTCAGCAGCTCCGGGATCTTCATGATGCTGTGTATGCTCAGGCCTGTCGCTGGTTTCAGAACCTAAGATATAAATTTCGCAGCCAGATTCTTTATCACTTTGGTTCCATGCCAGCAAGAGAGGATAACATACAGGTAAGTTGGCAGCATTTATACATTTATAAATGTCATTGTTGGGTGGTGATCATGCCTTGAGCATTGTGTTTGAAGGTGACGACCTACAAACAGAATGTGTAACTGAGTAAGACACAAAAAAAAAGACAGTTCTTTATAGTAATGATATCGTGAGAAATGATACATGGATCCTTTACTGAATACATGGAACCTTTACTGGCTTTATTAAAAGCCTCGAAGGTAATATTCTTAAATATTAATAAGTTTGTAAGAATATCATAATCAACATATTAGTTTAGCCTCTATCAATTCTACATCTATCCCTGTAATAATCCGTATCAAAAGGTTATACAGGTATTGCTTTCAATATTCTATGCACTGACACTTTCACAGTAGTACCTGTTCTAAAATTAGAACCTCCCCAAAAGGACTGCGGGCACGTTATTATTACCTCTTATGACAATCTATTAGATACTATTAGGGGTATATTTACTAAGCAGGGAGATTGCAGTGAAATTCGAATTTGGGGAAGTTGCCCATGGCAACCAATCAGATTTGAGCTCTCAGTTTCATTTTACACTCTGGAGAATGTGAACTCAAATCTGATTGGTTGCCATGGGCAACTTCCCCAAATTCGAATTTCACTGCAATCTCCCTGCTTAGTAAATATACCCCATAGTGTGCTTTTTGCCTGATTACATACTTTGGGTAACAAATATAAGAGTTGACCACTAGGTGGCGCAGCAGATCCTTGTGTGTTTTTGTTTTGTTTTCTAAATATTTTGTACAAGATGTATTAATGGTCACACATAAATATAAGCAAATGATAAAAATGTTTTTCATCTGTATGCATGTAACAACTTAAGCAATGCATCTATGTAAAGTGGCCGAGGTGATGCATCTAAAATAAAGTAGAAGCTTGACTAAGCACTTACCCATTTCTGTATGTAAGGTAGGGGTCTGTATTCATAAGTGCTGTGCACTGTGGACTTTTTAAGGACATGTCTATAATTACAAGAGGCTGAATGTACTGAAGTCTGAATTCAATGCTTTGTCTTGTTTAGAAGATATACCAATAAAATTTTGTTCACTGCTAATTTTAGGTTGCCCCAAGTGGCCCTGCGTGGTGCTGGTGGCTGCTAGCTGTGTTACCTGTGGACCCCAGGTATCAGCTGTCTGTCCTTTCTATGCGATCCCTCCAAGAACGTCTTCTGAAACTCCAGCATATACTGACCTACTTTTCTCGAAATCAGTCTAAATGACTAACCGCCTGGAGTTTCCTTACAGATCATCCTGTACTCACTCTGATCACTGCAGGCATTGTTGCCATCTTTGCACACATGACATTCATTTGAAGAAGTTTCTGGACAACAGTGTATTCCACAAGGTGGAACTGCTTCCGACTGTTGGAAAGAGTGTGAAATATACATATTGTTTTTCTTTAGCATATTTTTGCCTTTTTGTTTTGTTACAACAAATGTATTGCACTATGTATAAAGTTGTTTCTTGTATTGTAAATAGTGTAACTTATATCTAATTTACTTTATTTTAAATAAACAACATAAGTGGGGTCAGATTGTTTGGGATTCTTGTTTTTAGTCCATGTAATACTGAATGCATCATGATCCCTGTAGCCAGTGGGTAAGCTGGCTGTGTTGTGATATATCTATGCAGTATTATGTTCTAATGTCCATCACTAGCCCCATTTCAATGGCTTCCATCATATTCTGTACTAATAGAGACTTTGACCAAGCAGTGACCTGTGTAGATGTGACCTATTACCCGTGAGCTCTTAGTTCTCCCTACGTGTGATTACTAATAATGTTTCATGAAGTCTTGGGAATGCAAGGCAAATAGTGAAGATGTTTAAATGGTGTGATGGTAAAACCTTTCTATATGGTAAGTGTCAGAGCTGACTATTATAGAACGAGTTAATGGACTAGTTCATTCCTTAGAATACCAAACTATATATGTAAAACACCATTATACTGTATTCCGGAGAGAGTGTATACTTCATTTTTACATTAACCTTTAGGGCAGAGGGCAGGGAACTTTTTTACCTTTTACCCAATATATTAGATAATCTGCAGTTCCTCTCCCCCTGTGTCTTTCCATCTCTCCTCTGCTTTGTCTCTTACCTTTTCTCTCTCTTGTCTTTCCCACTCCTCTTCCTGTCACTCTGTCCTCTGATGCTGCGGCGTGGGGGTAATGGATGATGGTCATGCTGCCATGCATTTATATGCATGCCTGGCTGTGTCTCTGCAGCGCAACCGGCAGCATATCCCCAGGAATTTAATTTGTACCCCATTAGGGGTAAGTTATGCCATTTCCCCCTGACCACTGCATTAGGGTACAGTTAAAGGAGTATCTAAAGAGGGGATGTGGAAGTGTTCCCTTCATAACCACTTAGATTATAGCTATTATTTGCCTAATGCATACTATAGCATTGCACAGCTAGATTGGGAGAGTTGGGAAATTATCTATTATTTCCAGGTTTATTTTTTAAAATCCATGAGATGTTAGTTACACACAAGTATAAACACTAAAAAGGACTTTCTGATACACCTGTTATTGTATGTTGATAGAGGGTCATATAAAACCTTATATTACTTTTTGTTTGGAGAATTACTGGATGCTGTGTTTTGGGGGGGGGTGTTGATTATATTGGATCTTTGTAGTAATCTGTCTTAGTAAATTCCTTCTTATGCTCCTTTCTAATGGAAACGGAGCCTGGCTGTAGCCAATATTATGCATGAATGGGTTGTTTTTTCTTGGAATGTGCTGCCACCTTTTCCCCGAACTGATAACATGTCATTCCTGAGGTGCTCTCTCTCCTGAATAACTGGCTGGAAGATTAAAAAGTGAGGCTGTTGCCCATAGCAACCAATCAGATTCAAACTTTTTCATATTACATACTGGAGAATCTGGTTGCTATGGGCAACATCACGACTTTTCAGTCTCTCTGCTTAGTAAATTTAGCCCTGTGAGTAGTTTAACGTTATGTATTGAGTTAGAGTGAGCCAACTGGAAAGATTCCTGGAAACCTTCTGCTGTTGTCTGTACACGTCAATAACTAATGCACGTATAGGGTCTGGATATGAGGCCTTTTCACATTTTCTTTAAACTAAAACCTTTCCAAAATTAAGGGAAACCCATCCATTATAACATGAACGATATGTAGTTATATAGAGGCCGATTCAATCCTCGTTTAAGATGCGGAAAAGCCGATCGTGTGCTTTTTCACGTCTATTGCGGTACCTGTTTCTCGCACCTTTTTATACTCTGCTCCGTGAGCCGCGAACTAAAAAGACAGAGTTTTTCTTCTTTACGCTGTTTGCAGGGGAAGTAAATGTAATTAATTGCAATCAGTATTACAGGTGAGAGATGATGATTCCAGCCCAAGTCTAATAACAGTGTAACAGTAACACTGGTCAGTATCTGTGTGCAACATGCAACAATAATGTATTCTCCCTGCATGCAAACACTGACATTCATTTTACCCCCCCTACCCCCCCTGCAATTCAACATGGTTTTACCCACTCTTGAAAAAACCTTTCAATTGGAACAATTTATCTTACCGTGTGTATCTAGCTTTACAAATTGAATTGGCCCCATAGAGAATGGACAGTGTAGAATGAATGTGCTGATCAGTAAATATTAAACAATGTTTCTCTAGAGCGACACTGATCTATTGTTATTAGAGAATGTCCACACATTTCTATCCTGAATGTCTAATAGCCGAGCTCCAGCTACAAATGAGCCTAAATGTACTGAACTGCCGAATTGGGAAACGTGGGGATGTTGCCCATAGCAGCCAATCATAGTCAAGATCTCTGTTTCATTTTACATACTGGAGAATGACCGCTCAAATCCTGCAGTTCAGTGAATTTAGTCCATGGAGTGCCAAAATCTGCTTACTAGCCTTAGTGGTTTTATTTTCTGTATTGTATGTCTAACAAATGTCTGTCTCATGTTACATGTGTACTGCTGGTAAAACCACGTGTATGCTGGCGATTTTGTTTTTCCTATTTATTTTTTATGATGTGTAAAATATACATGAATGTAAAAAAAACAAGTGTCAGTTCCATCAATTTTAAATTGAAGTAATACATTCCATATAGTCAATGAAAGTTTTTTATCTTTCTCTTAAACATACAGGGGCACAAGGATGCACTTTTAACTATTAATTCTAAATATAACTTAAGAAATAATTAAAATAAAAACACAAAATGTAATCATTTAATCAGCAAACGCATAGCTTCTTCGGAGATACAGGCATGTTTTCCAAATGTAAAAAAGGAATGAGAATAGAGCAGGTGCTTGTTCATAGTGTCTATTGTGTCATTTCTTTTTTATATTTCCCAGACTTTAAGTATTAAGTAAACTAAAAGTGCTGTGCTGTCTCGTGTTTGTGTAAGCATATTTACACATCGTCATAGAATGTGTTTGAGTGACTGCCCTGTCTATGGCCAACCAGGACAGGATGAAGAAACAAGATTATGAAAGCGCCCTTTTGAGACAATCTGGGTATATGTATTTTATTTTTATTTAGTTTTATTAATGGAACAATGACTACATATAGGGAAGTAACAGAAGAAATCCAGTTTAAGTACTGGCAGTGGTTCATTTTGCATGGTGTGTACAGTTAGTATCATGTCAGCCACACACACACACACACACACGTGTGATCCAGCAGATTTTACACGCATGGATACAGGTAGTAAATGACATTGCTGGTAGGTAGGGCCAGGTAGAGCTTATGAGGTCTGTTCCTAATAGGTAAGAAGGTCCAGACATCATGGCAGGAGATCTTTTGTTTCTTCCCTGGGATCATACTGCTTGGTAACTATGATTATATGACCAACTGACTATACCCTCAGGCTTCCACCAGGAATGTCCCGTTTATTGTATGTGACAAAATGACTCTGCCCTCAGGCTCCCGCCATGTCCATGTGACATAGGGCTGGATTCAGCTTTTCACTCTACACTCTCATGGGTAAAACCATGCTGAATTGCAGGGGTGGTAAAATGAATGTCAGTGTTTGCATGCAGGGAGAATACTTTATTGTTGCATGTTGCACACAGATACTGACCAGTGTTACTGTTACACTATTATTAGACTAGGACTAGGAAACAT
>JABWIB010015031.1:9915-22050 GCA_016617825.1 Platyplectrum ornatum
TATCTAACAATATACAGATAACTTTCTGTCTTCTCTTTCTATGGTTCCACTAAGTGTCACATATCTTCCCTAAAGTTTGGCCATTTATTGTAACAAACTGACAGTCACCCAAAAGCAGAACTGTCTCGCTGGTATCAGGACAGTTTAGTGGTATGCTACAATGATAACATTGTTTATTCTGTTGGATTTCCCATCATACAGACCCTCCTTGATACATATATTACACCAGTTGCTTTGTTAAAGAAAACTATTTTTCTTAATTAAATGAAGTAATAATAAAAAGTAGAAAAATAATTATTTTAAAAGTAAACAAATGAAAACAAAAAATAAATAAATAGTACACCTGGTACCTGGCTAGAAAGAGTTAATAAAACTACAAATATTTGCTAAGCCGCCCAGCAATTAAAATCCCAGGCAGAAAGGCATCAGGCTTTGTGAGTGGTTAACCAGACAGAGGACATCAAAATGATACTGTACTGTAATATTACTGACCGTAATATTTATCACTTTGGAAAATGCCAACAGATCAATATTTCAGGCTGCAAAGGGAGAATGTTCTCGTTCTGTCTCTCCTGCCTTTCTCTTTTTATTTATCTACCCGTTAAACAAACATCAACATTTCTTCCTTTTGTCATTCTTTACTTGTATCTTCTAATTACTATCTACTCGTATTAATGGTCCGTATACTGTGTAAAAAAGGAATGTCTTCCATATCGCGCCTTACCTTGTATCCACATGGAGTGACCTGCTGACTGTAAAATGAGGTATCTAAAATGTATAAAGTAAAAGTTTAAAGGAATACAACTCTATGTCTGGAGCTGCACTGAGCAGATGATTATCAGTACAGGTGTCATTGGATCAAGCAAGTCATCCTTTCATTTTCAATTCATGTGATCTCACTGACAGTCACCGCATTATATCAGTCAGTATATGGTGGGTATGCTAGCAGACTTGGCAGCCACATGGAAACATGCAGTAATCTTAAGACAGGGTCCTGGTCACGTAATGCCGCTAATAATGCCAGCTCTCTNTACGTACAGAGATAACACGTACAGAGGTCTGTATCCCCAGTGTTTTTGTAATGTTTTACATTTCTATCTTATGCTCAGTTGNAAAATATATGCCTGAGTTTTTGGTGTTTTCCTTAGCACGGCCCATGNGTTAATGATGACTGGATGCAAACTTAAGATGTTTAGTTACGATCTGGGGTCCATGCATATGGAACTAAGTTGTGTACGTTAGGAGATCTTGAGGGCAGGGACATAAAAACATTTTTCATTGGANGGGGTCTGAGACTTTTATTTATTTATATTTACTTACCTGTGCAGTTTTCCTCCTTCTGCAGAGGAGAGAATGGAGATCTGTGTCAGTGTGACAGGTGATACACTAGCCACTGTTAGTTAGTGTAAAGTGCTAGTTGAGCAGTGNCAGGCTGAGTAGAACTTTACAATGTCTATCANAGGAGTTGCAGAGCCTGTCACACTGTCTGTGTAGTGTGTATGCGTCAGTGTGACAGGCTGGCCAGTGGTAGGGATGGTGAGCGGGGAGGACGCTCTGTTTGACATTCATCATATAAACATGCAGGGCACCATCTGAAGTCACATGTATGGAAGGGGNGCTTTTCCCCCTAGCTCATACTGCTCCAACGCCTATTTATGGGGGTATGTTTGNAAATCCACATGCCCGATCCTGATACCGGGACAGGAATTGCCATAGAGATTTGCATAAGGACATGCCGGGAAACCCACGGATCTGCAGCTGTAGGTAAGTAGGTAATTTAAGTTGGGCTTCTGCATGGCAGAATGGAGAGATTGGAGAGTTCTTCTATGTCCGGTAAGCNCACATTCCGGTATTAGCAATTAACATATGTCAGAGCACACTATGGAATGGATGAGCTTTCCCTACAGAGGCGTATAACTNAGAATATAGTAACAGGGCAATTTTCTGTTTATTTAAATGAATAATACAACTGAAATGTGCAGAATCAGAATCAGACAGTGTTCAGGTAGTCAGAGGAAGACAAGCTCCTGCAGTAACAGGATATCAGATCACTTAGTAACGATTAGTCAGTAATGATTAGACAATGGTGCTTCTCATTAAGCACGTCTTCATTTCCTTGTATCTGGTGTAAGAAGAACGAAATAAAAGATAAAGAAACATCTTTTTTTTGCCAAAGAAATAGGGTGTCATGGTTCATCACGAAAGGAAACTTTTCTTTGCTTCAACCTGGATTTGCTCCAGACAGCAGCTTGAAACCAGTGTATTGTATTACAACAACAAAGGGTATAAGGAATAGCAGTGTTAAAGCATCACCTGCAACTTCTTATATGCATCTGTGGGACTTACCAGCCCTACAAAATTAAGAGAGGTGCAGTGTTGGTAATATACCTCATAGAGGTAATGAATTAAAGTGTAAATGTTGTTAAAACATAGTCCAGGATTCGTATCACCTCATCAAAAATGATTGGATTAATAAAATAAAAGTGATATTAAACATCCATATGCATAAGCACTAAAGTAAAATCTGCTAGATTAGAGTAGCATGACAGCGACAGTCTACGATCCCTAGTGGTTTCCAGAGACACTTTCCTCAGGCCTTTTCAGCCCCATCCCGCTTTGTGTTCCACTTATTATGGGTCTCAAATTGTTTTTACTTTTGTGTTTATTAATTCTAGTATATACTGTACATGCATGCAGGTCAACCAGGAGGAATTTTGAGCCCTGGTATAACAAGCCTCATCCCCTCACATAGCTGATTATAAAGATGAGCCAGTAACAATTGGGGGCATCATTGTGTCTTCAGCCTTCCAATCTNTCCCACNTGTGTCATCTACTGTTGAACCCCTAACTTATCCCTTTAATGAGCTTGAACATACTTTACTNACCTTTGCAATCTTCCCTCTGCTTCTCTCCTCTGTGGACACTCTATGCTGTGAATGATCCTAACACACATACATAGTCTGACTGACAGCAGCTATGCTTTGGTTGCTTATACAGACTTTCTGCTGCTTTGTCAGGCAGTGAGGAACCTGAACAGTCTCTTGAAAGACGATCACTGTCAGCCAGCAATAAAAAATGGTAATCAGCAATAGTGTGGGGCCCATGGAAGGTCTGGGCCCAGGTAATTTGTACCTCCTCCCCTCATGGTACCCCTGCATGCATGCTCTAACACTGCACCCATTGTAAGTTGTCACTGCTCTCATAGGTAATCAGAGTGGTGGTCACTACTGTCCACACACGTTACTGATAGTTGTAGCCGCTCTCTCTGTCATTTGCTTTTACTATCTGTTGCTCACCATTGTCATCTGTTCCTTTCTCTCTCTCTGTGCTCTCTTCTCCCTTGACATTCTCTCTCTCTCTCTCTCTCTCAGAGTTAAGGAAATGAGAATTGAACTAATGAGAAATAATAGCTTGAAATGTGAAATCATTTAGAGGCAAGTTGATCAGTAAGGGAAATATTTTCCGCGTTTTCAGCAGAGCGGGTTATGTTATAATTCAGATTTAATAAGAGGCCACGCTTTGTATGTAAGTATGAGGCTGAACCAAGTCAAGGCCTTGTGGCGTCTCTGCCATATTTAATTATTTGTGTTGGGTCTGCATGCAAGATAAATTTAACATAATAGAAAATATTTCCGTGTCTGCAGCTCCCGTTCTTGTTCTAAGTAGAGCTGATTTAACCTCTGCTCTGCAAGTACATGAAGAAAATCCATGTCTAAATCAGCGGTCAGTGGAAGTTTAGCAGTGGTCGTATATGAAAATTAAATGAATAGAAGTGAATGGAGATTTACAGTTTTTCCATTATATCTGCAGCATGGCTCGAAGTGGGGGTGTATGCGGATGTGCCATACCGGCACTTCTCTGAGTAATCTAAATTATATAAGAAAAATCTCCATTCAATTCAATTATTATGTGTGTTTTCATACCCCCACTGATCTGTAGGAAAAATAGTGATATGCTAAGGCAACATGTACACAGTGCCTGTACACAGAGGTTCAGGCACTGTGTATGTGCTGAAATGTAGGGTTATTTTTTTTGGTTGACATTGAATAGGCCGGTAATGCAATCCAGTGCGACCTGAGCGTGTTAACTACTCGTCCCTATCGTGGCAGCCCTAGCGGTACTAATAGTTTTCTAGTGGCGTCTATGTAAACTATTATAACATTAATATGTAATCTTGCTAAAATAAAATGGCAACAAATCTTTGTTTAAAAGACTTACTAAATAAAAAAAAACTAGCATTAAGCTGATTTAATCTAAATTTAATGTTCCAGGCAGACACAATAATGCAGAATTTCGGACATAAATTCATATTATGCACTGAGTACCATATGCCGGAGCGCACAANTGCTGAACGCAGCGCTTCCAACATCCAGCTTTCCAGATCCTTGTATGCTGAAGCACAGTTTCCATAATACTGTTTAGACACATGTTTAAATGTGCCATATGTTTTCAAGCTTTCGNTGTCTGTAAAAGATGATTCTGGGAATAAGGGAAACGGAGGGAGAATGTCATTAGTTGTGATAAATACGGTTAATATGTGATCCCTATGCAGCGTTATTAGTGTATTTTTTCTGCCACACTTTCTCAATATCGCTTGCTGAGCCTGGCTGTCTCAGATCGATACCACACGCTAGGATTAGTAAAGGCAGTAAACTCGCTGCCTTTGTAAACAGGAACATCAGTGAGCCCGGAGCAGGCAAATTAGACGCTTATGTAACAGTCACCTTAGCCAAGTTGCTTTTGTAGCTGAAATCTTTACTTTTTAAATAATATGTTGCAGCATCACATACCGACTACTAATAGGCATACGGCAATCTATAATAAAACAAGCTGAGTTGGAAACTCGCTCATGGGGCCTAAACATAAAATGACCCGATCATTATCCAATCTATCATCACGTGGATGGAGATGATTCACGGGCAGGAAGGTTGCACTGTGGATTCAATGGGCCGGTTTGTCATTAGATCATACGGCCTCATGTGTATGAGTCTGCACGTGTTCTATACAGAGCCCTCGTTGCACAATGGAGATACGCTTCCAGATATATAGGACAAGGGCTCGGTTTGACACTTCTGATTCCATTTTCTGCATTGTCACACAAATGTCACGAGGTAACAGCTTTTCATGGTGCTCTTTCCNCAGTGTGCAGTTAATGGCACTTATCTTCCAAGCCAAAGTTGGCGTGTCAAGAGTGAAAGCTCCCATAATGCTCTGGGAGAAATAAGGTTCGGTAAAAATGGNTAAAAAGATGCTCTCAATGGAAACACTGTACTTAAGGACGACAGGCTAGGATAATGGTTTGATTTAAAAGCCAAAGAAAATACATATACTAACCCAAATGCTACCCAGCCCTCTCTTCCTGAGAATAAAGGTGCTTTATGGTTCTCAGCCGCCTGTGATTTTCTAATACAGGACCTCATTTTCAGGGCCAGATCAAGGTGTATGGGGGGCCCCTCGTCAACTTGCGGGGACCCTGCTGTTTTTACGGTGATCAGGTATGACGTTCATCCTATTATACCCTCCCTTGCATAGAATCCAGTGTATATAGCTATAATAGGATGGATATCACTTATTGACATCCATGATCCACCTATAAGACAATACTATGCTAGAGGGACTGTTCATAGGTAGATCATGAATGTCAATTAGTAAAATCCATCCTATTATAAGTCCCCCCGCATAGAATCCAGTGTGACAATATGTAGCGACAGCCGGCTCTATACTATGCAGGGGAGGTGTATTAGGATGAATGGCACTGACTGACATCTATGATACACCTATGAGGGGGTGTCCCCAGCATGGATCATGGATGTCAATCANTGACATTTTTTCTATTCTACACCTCAACCTACGCATCAAATGGTGGTTTCAGCCTCGCTATTTTTGTTTAGGCCATACAGAGGGGCAAAAGACATGACCAGGGGCAGTAAGGAGGTACATTTGCCACAACCCTGGCACAACTCATAAAACAGGATCTGGTTTGCAGTTTTAAGGTTAGGTATACGACTCTTGAAGAGGTTCTATAGAAAGCCCCGAATCAGAAATAACCAATATGTATTATGTGGTCATTTGAGGACACTATGGGGCAAGGCTCACCTATGAAAAGAAACCCCTGCCCAAAAATGGGAGGTTTCAGGGCAATTCAGAGGTGAAGGATGCTGTGTTCCTTGATCAGTACATGGACACGTAATGGTAACAATGGCCCAATGCAAAACACTTTCTGCTAATACATTTCCCTGCTACCTAAACACAAGTGCAGGGTAATCCTCTATGTGCAATGGAAATGTTGGCTATGCTTCATAAGAGCTCTTAATTAACAATGTGAATGTACTAAAAAAACACATTCAGGAATAAAAAGAATATTAATTGAAATTAAATGAACCAAAAAACTAGCACTTCACATAGTTTTTTATCCCAGTGCATACACAACACTTCCATACCATGTGNAGTGATCTCAAGGCACCACAATGGATTGGTGATTCTATATACGTCTCACTGCCTGTAGCTTCCTGGGTCTGAATCACCGAAATGGTGCGCACATCTGTTATGGAAGCGTCCAATGGTAAACAGAGGTCTCCAGTCCCATGATCTCTGCATGATTTTCATATTTACTTAAACCTTTTGCATTTAGGGCAGTTCCAGAAGAAATAATGGATGTCGTATGCCATCTTCAAATTTTACTATGACTAAATATATATCACTGAACACAGAATATCACAAACATAAACGTTGTCAAATGCCATGAGGCCAGACTATTCTGAAATTATATATATATATATATATATATATATATATATAAATGTTTGTCACACATATTGGGTGAATTTATGATATTTTTACCTACTGTAAATCAATGCTGTACATGTTTATGGGACGTTCACTCCTTAAAGCTTATGATGTAGAATGATATCATATAGACAACTGGAGCTGTGACAGTGTAGGTGCTGTCCTGGGTACTGAACTGACACTGACGTCAGCTGTTTCTTGCTCTACTGTGTTCTTGTATTATGGTAACAGCAAATGANAAAGTACACATATAATAACCACTACATTCCAGGAGCCTTATGATAATTTAATGAGCAGAGCTTAAAATAATTATAGCAGGAGTATTCCAATAACATTTAATTGACAATTAGTATGTGTAAGGATAATACATACATACTATATTTTGATGAGACGGAGGAATAGAGAACAGAAGAGCTTACCTCCAGGCCTTGCACCAAAGACAGCGGCTTTTACCAACTCCTAATTAGAGTGCAGCACAGGGCGCAGTGTTTTGGGGGGTAATTGTCCATGCACATCGCCTTCCCTAGAGCTGGGGTAGGTGTATGTTGGTTGGTTGGTGATATACCTGTAAGGTGGTGTTGTGATCATACTGTAATGTGAGTTATGAAGACAATTGCTGTAACATGTGGAGACATAACATCATGTAATATATTGGGCTATAATGGTATTTATAATCTATGGGCTATATTGATTAACTTGCAGAAATGGAAAAATGGAGACCCATAGCAGTCAATCTAGATGGCTCTCTAGTAATAGGAAACTGAGTCTGATTNGTTGCTATAGGCAACATCTGCACTTTTCCATTTCCACNGGTTATTAAATATTGGCCTATATNGGAAAATAAATAAATATCATCAAACTCCTAAACCCTGCTGGTGATTATGATAACTGAAGATCCGTATTGATGTTCATGACCTTTCTATATACCCACNTCTAAATGTCCACTTCCATTGCTGGTTCCAGTTGTTCAATCATTGTTTTTATTTATTAACTGTTGGCAGAAATTAACCTTTATCTCTAAAGTAAGTTTTCTTCTGAAGTGTTGAATCTATTGGAGNGACAGACGTATTTTTGGTAAATTTAGTGGTTTTAGTGCACATGATTTGTACTTATAAACTATGAAAACACAAGTATAAAGCTAAAGTAAAGTATAAAGCTGTTCGGGTCATGGATACTTTGAACAGATTATCTTTCTTCCAAACTGCACTTGGTACAGCTAAACATGGTCCTGGAATGAAAAGCTACATCTGTCACGTATGAAGAGAATAACATCTTGCGCAGCCTTCACAGCTAAATCTGAAGGGAAATCTATGACATGTTGTGGGATAGTGAGAAACGTTGTCATGTATTTGTTGACGATGGCACCTTTCCAAAGGGGGATAAAATAGGAGCTAATAATAAAAGAGGCAGATGGCGAATAAAAAGTTGAATAAAAGAAAAGTACTTTGCGAAACATGTAGAAACTTTACCAAATGAGTAAATGTGTAGAAAGCAAAAATAATGATTTGGGGGATCGAATTCGTATTTTCGTGGTATAGAACAGTGCTGGTCAGATTGTAACCAAATCTGTATAATTAAACTGTCCTTCAGAAAGCCAACTATATCCATATCTGCCCATTTAACCTATTGGTATGTAGCAAACAATTGATTTAGTACAAATACTCTTGTTCAAGTTACAACACATGTTCAGGTTAAAGATTCATTACAACGTATCTCCAGTTATTTACATTTCAAGATATAATTGATATCAAGACAAAAATGTTAATTTAGACTATTACCTTGATGATGACACTTAAAGTGCTTTATCCTAAGATGGTTAGAAACCTTTTGTTGGCCATACACTACACCAGTGGTTCCCAAACCGTGCGCCGTGGCTCCCTGGGGTGCGCAATGCTGTCATTGGGGGGTCCTTGGAATGTTTTTTCCAACATGGTGGAACATTGCTAGTATTGATTAGAAGCACAATTTTACTTCTTGTATAATTCTTGCTTCACAAGATTTGATTTGTGCCTTGAACAGAGAAAGATTGGAAACCACTGCACTACACCATTANATAAAAATAATATAGACATACTTACCTCCCTACAGCCGTGGCTGGGCACCAGAGAGGTGCCCAGCTGCTCCCGGATCCCTTTGCGCTTTCTGTTTGGTTGTATAAGATGTTCTGTACGCATGACAGGCGCACGCTGACCGTGATTCCCCAAACCCATTCCCAGTCCCTTTATTTAAATACCTGCCCACCTAGTGTGATGGTCGGGGAAGAAAGGACCTGTTCATTGTTCTGTACNCTTGCAATTCCACCTGGCAACCTCTTGAGCAACCTCTGGTGCATGAGAACTTGCAGTAAATTTGCCCGACTTATTCACTCTGTGTGCGTAAATTGGGCTGTGGACAGGATCCTGTACAGAACGTGGTAAATAGCATGAAGCATACAGATAATTTACTTATAATATTTGACAAATTTGTATACTTATTGTTCCCTTTGCACCTGGAGGCAGCCTGAGATTTGGAGGATTTGATTTTCCTACATAATTTTCAAGGCAATTGTTTTTCATACATGACCCTTCTGCATTGAATCCCTGCGGCTGAATATATAGCAATGCCATGTCAGCAGTCACTGTTCTCTATTCCTGCAGTTCTGTTATATTCCCTACTGGGGTAGCCCTTGGCAAATTTTCACTAGTCCTCCCTAGGGANAACCATTAGCTACAGGCATGTACCATCAGTCAGTGTACATTGCAAATGTGTAGTAAAGGTAANATGATCTCTTCACCTTATAGAATAACAGATGAGGACCTGAGGGAGAACCTCAACTGCTGACTGTATGATTCGCAGAACATCTGACTTACAGCAGGACGACTACACCTCAGTCAGCTACAACAAAATTCTGCATTGAATTTGAATGTTTTCGAATACAAATAATTAATTCTGTACCAAAGGCCATCGAAGGTTGAAGGAATGTAGCACAAATGGGGCATGCTCCTTCCAGATGTTGCCAGGTTGACTTCCTAACGCACTATACAATGGTCTGTGTACCACAACGTCCTCCTACTGGGTTGGTCCTTCTCCCCAGCCTCCCTAAATTACGCTATGGGAGTGAGGGGGAGATTTAAATTAAATAATTGGGGCTGGGTTTGGGGATACTTGTGTGGTCAGTGGTCACACAGACTGCTAATCTGCACAAGTGGCATGGGTATAGCAAAAAGTAAGTGCTTCACTCCCTTCTCCGCACACCTGAACAGATCTCACGCAAATGGGGTTTGCACGAAGACCTGGATCTGGGCCTAAATTCACTAAGCGGGGAATTTGCAGGGGAATCGAAAAGAGGAAATGTTGCCCATAGCAACCAATCAGATTCGAGATCACATTCTCCAGTATGTCAAATAAAACTGAGAGCTTAAATCTGATTGGTTGCTATTGGCAACATCCCCACTTTTCAATTCCCCTGCAAACTCCCCGCAAAGTGAATTTGGGCCCTGGTCTTAAATCAGCGTGATCTCAAGGATTTAGTTATTTAGCAGGACTGCAATTTGGGAAACGAGTTATAATGCCAGTTCTCCTCCTGTGTCTGGAAATATCACCACCCTAACTCCCTAGATTGTTTATTTATGATTTTATTGATTATATGGTGTGAGTGTGTCATTGTTTGATTTAATACATTCTGTTTTGTCTGTATATAGGGAGGTATTGTTGTATTATGATGAATTGCCATAGGCNGAAGGCAGTGCAGTCATTGGATATACAACCGTGGTCCTGGTTTGGTTGCAGCAAGGGGCATTGGGTTTTCTATTATTGGATGGGCCTTGGTCCAGTGGGTTATGATTAGTTTATGTATCAACCTGTCTCCAAAGCGGAAGTCAGACACCAGAAGGGATGGGGGTGATAGGGATGTCCTCGTCCGTGGTCATGGATTTTTTTTTAGAATTGGCCCAATTGGCCTGCACTGCATACCCCCAAGGGAAGGAGAATATAACTGATTGGAGATAAGGGTGGGTAAGTTGTTAATGACGGCTGTGAGAATGAGAAGTTAGGTGAAGTTAAAAGTAGCAATATTGTGTTGTCAAGTTTTAAGTCCTTGTTNGTTTTCCCATGTATCCCCACTGTATTGTCCAATGTACCCCATTTGAGCCTCAGTACAATCACATATACTCCAACNCTGCTCCATACGACTCCACCATGTTTCATCAGACCTATCTGTTTCCTAGTATTTGCTTTAGTTGTTTTTATGTCTATATGTATATAACGCTGCCATGTTGTTGTTTCTGGATGCCACTAACGTCACCTCAGTTCATCACACCCCTGGGGACCTCTCTTTCAGCAAATATACTGCAGCCGCGGCCGCATTACCTGATCCGCCGCCACACATTGTCCATAGCTTTACCTAGTATAAGAAACTAAGTACAGCAGTACACACAGTAGATTTTATTTTATTCACCTTAATCCTCCTCTGCAGGGAGCTGCTCCACGCTGAGTCTTCAGGCTGTGACAGTGGAAATGTCCCCTGTGTCATGAGGCTGATGATGGAAAGAAGAAAAACAGAAAGTGTTCCAGCCTGGACTAAGAAGGAACACCGACTAGCAAACACAACCCAGCACCTCATGCCTCCTACTATGAAAGGAAATGCGTTTTATTTTGTTTAATACATAGAAGATGCTGACTGATTTTGCCCTACATGTTCACATTGCATATGGCTTCTCCCCATATTGTTACTGGCCATATAATAGTGGAAGAACTTTATCTTCTTGATTATAGTCACAGTGGACTGGATCTAGACTTACGTACTATTGAACTTACGAGCAAGTGGGTAAAACCATGTTTAATTGCAGGGGAGTTAAATGTCATTAGTTGCAAACAGTATTAGAGTTGAGAGATGATAATTACTAGCCCAAGTCTGCATGCAAACATTGACATTCCCCTGAAATTCAACATGGTTTTGCCCACTCGCTCGTAAGTTCAGTAGTACGCAAGTCTGGATCTGGTCAAGTGACATTAATGCACAATCTATGAGATTTATTTTCTGACCCGAACTGTCAACCTTCGACAAAGATGCAGCAGACAGAATTGCAGTTCTGTAACATTCAAAAATATGATACTTTAGGAAATCAGTTATTTTAAATTCATAACANTGACCCTATTTCATCAGGTTACCTNTTCAATATAGAGATAGACTCTTTTGTGACAGAAGAAACAAACTGTGCCCACAGAGATTAGTGTTAGGCTGGACACCTTTTTTTTTCATGGAAGACGCAAATGGAGACAATTGAGGTTAATGTTAGGTTTCAGGGAAGAGGATGGATCATAGGAAAGAAAGTTAATGTGAAGTTGGGGGGAGGGAATGCTTAATAGAAG
>JABWIB010015039.1:0-12515 GCA_016617825.1 Platyplectrum ornatum
CTCACCTTTCTCGTGTGTCTCCTTATTGTGGCTCTGCAGTACGTCTGCTGTCTGCATGCTGTGACCTCAGATGATTGAAACAGTGTGATAATGACACATGACCTCCGTATCATACTGTTCGAACTCCTCTGAAGACTCGGCATGCTGGCAGCAGGTGCACTCCAGTAGTTTCATTGCAGCAGAGTTCGCAGTTTTGAAGTTTGCGTTCTGTGTTTCTGTATGGTTTTTGGTTTTTGTCTTTTTTTAGTGGCTGCGGNTCCTAGTNCTTCCATGGGCCCNNGTGCCTTGCACNGCCACTAGTTCCGCCCCACTCTAGATGAAAATGCTCTTACCAACTGAGATTTCCCCCGAAATATTTAAGGTGGATTAGTCGAAGATTAAATGAATTGTGCACATTGTCATNTCAGTACAGGTGATAGGCCTTTTATACTTCATGTTTATTATACTACCACACTTCTCACTTATCACTCGTACTGTCATGACACTGCATGAAGGATCATTGCTTGCCACTTATACAGTTAATGTGTTTTGTATTTGCAGGGTTTCTCTCAACTGATATTTGTAGGCCACTCATATTTAATAATCCCATAAAACTAATCTGTCTCTTACTATGTAATGTAAAACACAAGGAATCGGTTCATTAATGTTCTGCATTTCTGATGGTGGCAGGACATGGCTTTTTATATGCAGGTGAGGGAAAAATGTATAAAAGTAATACAGTAAGGGCATCCTATGCACCCACCATATTAACCAGACATACAACTCATCCTCGCGTACAATGGTGCATTTACACAGTAGTCTGTGTAACCCCGCTGTCACAACGAACAGAAGTCAGGACCTGGTCTTATATGTGTATTTTGCGCCCAACTAGTTTGACCTTTGTAACCTGCAGTCGGCACACATTTAATTTAAAGAAAAGANATTTTAGTAAATGTTTCTTAGGTGGTGCAATAGTATCAGAATGGGTGCATGTGCATGAGGTTTATGTATTGAAACACACTACAAACCTTTCTGGTTTTTGTGCCAGAATCTTTTATGACACATTGTGAGGCATTATGACCTGCCATACATAGAGCTTTGTACGCTTGTTAGGGGGAGATATTTAAATCATATAGTAAGGGCTTGCCCTTAATGCGATTCAATTCTACACGAATTCAGTTTATGATAATTAAGGTAGCGTCTGAATTGATACACATGCAATGTAAGTGTATTATTCTTGCACATTAACAAATATTACGTAGCAATATTAAAATAAATGTCCTTTCTACATACAAAAACCTTTTATACCTTTTATTTGTCGATTCACCATTTATTTTGAATAAGCTCCATGACNAGGTCTGGTACATAGGTATGTATGTACACAGTCTGGTACATAGGTTTGCATTTAATGCTTTAATTACTCTACATTTTCCCACATATCTGTGGTAGCACCCTCTGTAGAATTGCATTATGGGAATTTCAGTATTGTATAGCACTTCTTTTAATAAGTGAAACATCCGTCTTCATACACTTGTTTTGGTATTTAAAACGTATAATTGATTCTCTCTTATTTTCAGAGAAAGAAGGACCTGAGAAAAAGAAAGTGAAGAAAGAGACTGGAAGTAAGAAGTCTACTCCTGTTAACATCCTCTTTGGTTACCCGTTATCAGAGCGCAAACAGATGGCTCTCCTCATGCAGATGACTGCCAGAGACAACAGCCCAGGTATCTGCTGCTGAAATAATGGCAACTTTAGTTTTTCTTTCTTATTCATCTGATATGGTTTATAATAGAACACGCTAATACAGACCAAGGAGTGACTGTGTGGCTGTTGTACAGTGCAACATTATATTTGCATTCCTGAACGTTTTCTGGTGTTCAGCAGTTATCAGGTTTGTAAATTTTGTCAGTAAATAGTTCTGTCCTAAAAATGTTACAGTANTTACTATAAGTCTGAATATTTTATAATGGTTCTTAAATGCAGTATTTTTGTGTAGCTTTTCTTTTTCTAAATATCTATCTTATTTTTAAATACTTTACAGATTCTACCCCAAATCACCCTTCACAAGCTACACCCACTCAAAAGAAAAACCCATCATCCTCCACGAGGCAAAAGGACAAAGTCAATAAAAGAAATGAACGTGGAGAGACTCCACTACACATGGCAGCTATACGTGGAGAAATAAGTCAAGTGAAAGAGCTTATTCGTCTGGGGGCAAATGTCAATGTTAAAGATTTTGCAGGTAATAATTATATTACAACTCCTATTTCTGTGTTATTGATCAGATTCTGTAGTAGCTGTTAATATTGATGGTGTATGCAGTGTTCTGGGTTGGGGGTTTTTGTTATGAAAATTATTAACCTTCGCAGTTTAAAATTCATACATTTTAATCTGAGGTCCCAAAGGTTTCCTCCAACAATATTTCAAGGAGGATGTTTGGGAGAATTTTCCTTTGGGGCCACTTACTTCAGACCCATGAATCTTCCTAGATGATGTGGTAGCTGCGAGAGACTGTAGCATCTGACCAGTCCTCCTCATCATCAGCATCCATGTCTGATTTCCATTGGGCTTTAATTGGATCCAATCTGAATTGTTACTTAATGATTGATTTTAGTCAAAACCTTCAGTCAAAACCCTGATAAGTGTTATAACATTATGGGGAGGTTTAACAAGTTTAATCTGTTTTTTAATGTAAGATCAGAGAATTTTTTTAAACTTGCTATCATTTAGTATAATACTGTGAATTGAGGTGGGTAGATGATATATAGAAACACATAATTGTATCATTTTAGGAACAATAAATGTCTATTGTGTGTGTGTGTGTGTGTGTGTATATATATATATATATATATATATATATATATATATATATTGTATGCATGTGTGTGTATATATAATATAAAATTTACAGTATTTTTCCTTGAGTTTCAACAATACATCAGCTTAACGAATGTATAAAACACATTGTTTCAGGTTGGACCCCTCTACATGAAGCATGTAATATGGGCTACTACGATGTTGCAAAAGTTCTGATAGCAGCTGGAGCAGATGTAAATACCCAGGGGTTGGAGGATGATACACCCCTCCATGATGCAGCCAGCAGCGGCCACAGAGATGTAAGTAGAAATTTAATTTAATTAATTGACAATATAACATCTACTTGTGGCACTTTTTTTTTTTACAGACCTGCTCTTATTTTTACCAATGCAGATTGTGAAGCTGCTACTACGAAATGGTGGCAATGCTTTCCAGGCCAACAAACACGGTATTCGTCCAATTGATGTTGCTGAAACACAAGAATTGGAACAGCTATTGAAGAGTGAGGTTCCCATTTCAGATGATGAAGAGAGTTATACAGGTATGAAACTAATTTAAACTTACTCACAAACTAAAGATTCCAATTATTATAACTCTAATGTTGGGTTATTTGTTGTTTGAATGCTTCTCCTCTTATCTGTTTATGCAAAGTTATTATTTAGGGTTGATTTATTTTTTTGATTTAAGGTATATTATTTATAGAAATGTGTTATTGGTCAAACAGTTTAATGTAGATATATTATTGTTGATACTGTTCACTTATTTTCCTTATTTTATATTTTAGATTCTGAAGAGCCACAGTTTACCAACTTATCCAGTGTGGATGAGAACTTGGATTCAGAGGGTGAGAAGGAGTCTCTCATCAGTGACAGCAAGCACATTGCAATCAAAGGCACACCTTGCACTTCAGGGCTTGACGAATACGAGTTTAAAGATGAAGAGGAAGAAGAGGACGAAGAAGATACAGAAATTGGAAAAATGCTAAAAGACAAGCGCAGCCTAAAAAATGACATTAAAATAGAGAGCTCTGAAGGGAATGAAACCTTTTTTGTAAAAAAGGAAAAGATTGATTTTCCAAAATTGTATAAAAACAGAAAATCNAAACCATCACGACTGTTATTCACAAGCTCTGACAGTTCAGATGAGGATTTGTCTCCTGAAAAAATGGGGCTCATGTCAGAAAGCTTAACGTCCGATATCCACCTGAAGAAAGAATATAGTGTTTTACAGGAACAGAAGGAAAAGGGAAAAGTCAAAAGGAAATTGAAGAACCAAAGTAAGAATAAGGAAAACAAAGAATTAAAGTCAGAGAAAGACAAGAAAGAAAGTGTCAAAGTGGTTAACATCATGAGCTCTGCTTTAGATACATTAGAGAAATCCAGAGATGAAGATATGTTTAGAAAATCTTTGTGCACAAAGGATGAAGGCTCACTACAGTTATTTCAGATTGCTCCTGGCAAATCTCCCAAACATACCTATACGTTTGTTGATAAGCAGTCAACCCCTCTAAAACAAGATAACACTAAAATGTGTGTCTCGCCACCTGGAGGTTCAGAGTCGTCATTACAAGCTGAGTTATTTCGGTATGATCAGAGTCCTGACTCTGAGTATGCGCTGGAATGTTCCAGTTCCACATTTTCCAAATACAAGGAAAAGAGTAAGCACTTGAAAGACTATATTCTTGAGCATGGAGAAAAGGCTGTCTCAAAGTGCAAAGAGGATGTTAAGAGTCCATCGTTCGAGGTATCTGATTGTATTGCAAAGAAATCCGACAAGGAGGGAAAAGTTGTAAAAAAGCACAAAGTAAAACATAAAGAGAGGGAAAAAGACAAGCCTAAAAAAGATGCAGACGCTGAAAAGGAGAAGATGAAGCATAAAGACAACAGTAAAAGTACACAAATAAATATTGAGTTTGACCGAGAGTTCTGGAAAGAAAACTTTTTTAAAAGTGATGAAAATGATGAAGACTTCTTGAGCACTGAAACAAAAAATGCATCATTTGAAAAAAAAGGCAAGTTGGAGAAAACTCCGACAAAAGAGGAAAAATTAAAGGAAAACCATGATGGCAAAGAAGTTTCCAAAAATGAACATGAGGAGATAGTAAAAAAAGAAAGAGATTGTAATCCCTTTTTCTCAGAGAAAGACGTTTTCTCTAATACAATTATTAAAGAGGAGTCATCACCCCTAGAAAGAGAAGCAGACCTAGAAAAAAACAGTAAAGAAGCCCGGGAAAAGACGGACAAAAGATTGGCGTTGAAGGAGAAAGACTTGGATAAACTGGATAAAAAAAGCACAGACAAAGAGAAAAAAACAAAGCAAGATCATAAACTGGAAAGAGAAAAAAATGAGATGCACGATATCACAGAAAAATGCAAAACACATTTCCAACCCATCCAAAAAGAAAATGACAAAATCAGGAGTGCATCAGCCAGCAAAGAAAAGTCAAAGGAAAAGCTTGAGAAAAAACTTGATCGAAATGAGAAAGAGAAACATCTTAGTGAGCAAAAAGTATGTGCAGATAAAAAGATCAAACTGACCGACAAAGATCTTGAATCAAACAAATTGGACAAAGCAAAGCGCAGGGCAGAGCGCGAATACCGAAAGAAGGAAAAAAGTAAGGATGGAGATTATGTTGCTGGAACAAGTATGAAACACAACCAGGAAGAGCGAAAACAGAGCAACACCGAAAACAACAAAATACTTAATGAACGACTGTCTGTAGTAAAGGAGAAAACAAGAGAGGAGCAACAGAAAATTCCAGAATACAAAGAAAAAGACCGGAAAGACAAAGAAAAGGATATTGATCGATACAAAGAGCGAGACAAACATAAAGATAAAACCCAAACAAATATATTAAAAGTAAAACCAAAAGAAGTGGAGCCAGAAAAATCCAAACCCAAATTACAGTTATTGAAAGATACTCGACCAAAAGAAAAGAGGCTTGTGAACGATGACCTTATGCAAACTAGTTTTGAACGAATGCTAAGCTTAAAAGATCTAGAAATAGAACAGTGGCACAAAAAACATAAGGAAAAAATAAAACAAAAAGAAAAGGAGAGACTAAGGCACAGGAACAGTACAGATCTAAGTAAAATGAAGGAAAAAGAAAAACTTAGGCACTCGCTTACACCATCTAAAAATAAAGAATTCATGAGATCCAAAAGTTCTGAGATATCTGATGTTTTTACAAAAGACAAATTGTTAAAGGATGCAACTAGCTGCAGGTCACAATCGGTAGACTGCAAAAATTTGGCACATGCTGGAAAGACCCTTTTAATTATGGAGAACAATAGCCTAGCAAGATCTCCTCGATCAGAAAGTGAGAAAACTGGTCTGAGTTCTCGATCAATATCTATGATTTCAGTTGCCAGCTCTGAGGATTCTTGTCATGCTACGATGACCACGCCGAGGCCTGCAACCGAATATGACTCAGACTTTGCACTTGAAGGTTCAGACTCTCAAATGTCTTTATCACAGTCACCATTTTTACCAAGTGCAAAGTCACCCGCTCTTCATGACAAGGACTTAGACAATCTTTCTGATTTACCTGACCGTGTTAAACCTCCACTTACAAATAGACTTCTTCCAAATTACCTCAGGTCAGTTACTACAGAAGATGGTGAAAGCAGGCCAATTGTAGAATCAAGAATAAAGTCCTCCTCAGTATCTGAAAGCGCTTTAACAGANTCTTTATCAGTTGTCCCACCACTGCCAAACAACTGTTTATCTCCAAAACCAGAAGTATTATCNAGTTTAGAGAAAGAAGGTCATAGTACAGTCTCAGTTTTACATACCAGCACTAAAAAATCTCAACCATGTAATAAACATATTGTAGATTCAAATAGTTTAAGCCAAGAAACACAATTTACTTCTGAAGAAACACCTATTCAAAGTGGATCAGATCAGCCTGGCTGTTCAATAGGAATGTCTTTGACTTTGGAAATCAAGCCTGTTAAATTAGTTAGCTCTGAACAAGAGTCCATTGTCCCCACTGATGCTGATAATGACGTTTCTCAGGATTCTGTTTCCTCTAGACAAGATACCATGAAGGCAGGTTCCCATGAAACTTGTAATTTGCCTTCTGCCACAACATGTCCTGTTGCNTTAAATAAGACTGTTCCGGAGACCCCTTGTTCCCCAAAATCCGCATTGTCCAGCAAAGAACTGAACAGCAACGTAATTGACGAGAAGAATCTCATAAGTGCCAACTCAAATAGTGTCAAAGTAAATGATTCAAAAGAAAGTGATCTTAAACTTCCACAAGTCCAGAAGACTATGGACAACTGTTCACCTGCTATAGAAAATGCACATCCCATTGAAAGGATAAAAATTATTCTTAAAGACTGTGCTATAGAAAGAGTACAGAACACAGATGATGTACAGGGAAGCGATGACGTCTTAAGGGAATGTTCTCAAAGTAACACAAAGACAAAGGAGAGTATTACGACTGAGAAAACTGAAGAAGGCCAATCTACAGCTATAGAAGGGAAACCCCTTCCTGAAAATGTTCCATCATCATTTGGTAACATTAAGACTGACACTGATTTAGAAAAAACTATTCAGATAGTAGAAGGCACTAAAGAGAATTCACATGTTCACAGCAGCCGNTCCGGGCATACAAGGGGGGACACTTTGTTGCATAAAGCAGAGGAGGGTTCCTTTGCACCTGAGAGTCATGTCCCCTCCGTTCAGGAAGAGATCCAAAAGTTCAGCCAGTCCATTAAAATGGAACTTGAAGAAAATGCAGAAGAGAAAGCAGAACCGCAAGAAATTCCTCAAAGGATTACAAGAAATCGAGCGAACATGTTAGCCAACCAGAATAAGCAGATACAGGCTACCACCTATACACACACTTCAGAAAAGGACACCGTGGAAACATCTATATCCCTAAGAGGAAGAATACGGCTAACTGAAGAGGATGATGTTCAAGTTCATCACCCACGTAAAAGAAAAATGCCTCGTGTGCCTCAGCCTGGTCTTGCCAACCCATNGATACAGCAAGCGAAGGAGAAGACCCAGCAGTCACTAGCAGCCGTTGTCGATTCCTTGAAACTGGATGACATTCAGCCATATCAATCCGAGAGAGCGAATCCATATTTTGAATATCTCCACATAAGAAGGAAGGTAGAAGAGAGGCGCAAGATGCTGTGTAGTGTCATCCCACAGGCACCACAGTATTATGATGAATATGTGACCTTCAATGGTTCATATCTACTAGATGGGAACCCCTTCAGCAAGCTCTGCATACCAACGGTAAATCTGCTATTCAATGAAAACAATATACTTTGATGGGCTTAACATCTNCAGAAAACACTTGTCACTTACACCAGTCCCACCACACATACAGGACATTTTTTGTCACAAGCCAGTTAACTTCCAGGAATAATTTTTGGAGTGTGGGAGTGAACTGGAGCACATCCACGCACAGGGAGAACATACAAACCTCACACTTCACACATCAAATTCATGAGCAAGTATCAAATTGATAAAAAACCAATCGCTGAGGGGGAAGGAGGGTTTTTTTTTTTAACCAACTAAGCAAACATTACATTTGATTTCTACAGGGACAAAGAAATATGACTTCCTCAGCTACAATTTAGGTATTGCTTTTGGGCAGCAATTAGGTGTTACCCATACAAAATATGTTTTAACTAGCTTCGTGTGTATATAGAGATAGGCAGATCCAGAGTATTGAATGCTAATCAATTAAACAAATTCTATATTTAGACCAGGGTCTAAATTTACTAAGCAGGGAGATTGAAAAGTGGGGATGTTGCCCATAGCAACCAATCAGATTCAAACTTACATTCTCCAGTATGTAAAATGAAACTGAGATCTTGAATCTGATTGGTTGCTATGATCAACATATTCCCACTTTCCAACCTCCCTGCTTAGAAAATCTTAGGCCCAGGGGTAGGCAACGTGCGGCTCTCCAGGTGTTGTCAAATTACACGGCCCTGCATGCTTTCTCGGGTATCAACTGTGTCTATGCAGTTAAAGCATGCTGGGATCTGTAGTTTGACACCTGAGAGCTGTAGGTTGCCTAACCCTGTTTTAGTCCAAGCAGGTCAACAAAACTTGATATAAAAATTCTGTGAACAGCAATCAATCAAACCATTAAAGATTTAAAAACATTTCATCTTTCACATGCAGTACATTATGAGAAGCTATTATATACAGTGTTTGCCTTTTATTTGTTCTTGTGTTGAAAATGTTTGGTGTTTTTCAGATTACACCACCACCATCTCTCTGTGAACCACTCAAAGAGCTTTTTCGGCAGCAGGAGGTTGTACGGATGAAACTTCGGTTGCAGCATAGCATTGAAAGGGTTAGTNCCTGAATTCTGTCGCTGTATTGTTTAAATTATTATTATGATTTTGTTTTTCCTTTTCCTGTTGTTGTGGATGGGCCATGTGGCTCTTATCTTTCTATGTTTCTATATNTTAACCAGCATGTCAGAATGTGACATATAAATAAATGTTAAGCATAGTTCAATCCTTGATATACTCAATATATATCTGTCCTGAAAATCTATAGGTGTAGTTAAAACTGATTTAACTGATTTTTTTTTTTCTTTAGGAGAAGCTAATTGTTTCTAATGAACAAGAAGTTTTGCGTGTCCACTACCGAGCGGCAAGGACATTGGCCAATCAGTCTCTACCTTTCAGTGCCTGCACAGTTTTGCTGGATGCCGAAGTCTACAATGTCCCTCAAGAGTCACAGGTAAAACAAGATGTTGCAAAATATAATTGTAGGACGCAGCTGCTAGTCCAAACAACTTTGTCTTGACAATGATACAGATCTGATGTAGAAATATTCCATATTACGAAAACTATACTGGGAATTGAAAAATCNTTCTGTTGACACTGAAAGATGATTTACTCTTAAAGACAGAGCTTAGAAAATAATATACAAAATCCCTTTTGTGAACCTACAAAGCCACTATGTAATGCAACTAAACCGACACGTTTCCATACTCATGTTAAGATGCTTCCATCCACTACCTGTCCTGTGTAGCCACACCCCTTTCATCACTCAATTGTCACCCCCTAGGAGTGGTGCACACATACATTAGGGACAATTTTGTCAGATGCCAATTAAGCTACTAGCATGTATTTTCATATCTACAAGGTCTACAATTATCATGCCCAACTCTGGCAGAGTAGACTTGTATAAGAGTGCACTCTTCCAAAGAAGTTAAGGAGCAGCAGGTCGGGTTGTGTTAAGAGGAGCAGTAATGCTGGAGGGCCTAGATTAATTTTGTTTTATCCCAGTCATCCCATTCCACATTGCNTAAGAATTCCCCGCCCTTCCAAATGGTTTTGGACATGTATATAAACTGAAGTGGAAGTCTAATATAGTAACTGGCAGGAACCTAGAAGCATCAGATATCAGAAATCCCCTCCTTCTCAGATGATATTAAATCTTATTTTAGTGCCATAGCTGATACCTGGAAAAGTATGATGGGGTGGGGTGGTACAGGTTTCCTATACCTGCATTAAACAATGAATTTCATATTTCCATCCCTAGATAAGTTACAGTGCCAAAGAATAGCAATTATCCCTACACAGCTTGAGGGAATAGCATTTCAAGCATCAGGAGTCCAACCTAAAAAAAAAGTCATCCATGTTTCTAATTTACTCCATTGTCACCCTTACAAAGATGTTTTACTGTTTTGTGTAAGATTTGCAGCTTGTGGTTCTTTAGATGTGTATGAGCATAATAGCCACACAAATTTAGTTTGNTAAATTTGAAGAACATGTAAAGAAAGATAGCCCTTAACATGACTGGGTTTGTTTTTCTAGACTGAAGATGGAAAAGCATCTGTGAGGGATCGTTTTAATGCACGGCAGTTCATGTCTTGGTTACATGATGTAGATGATAAATTTGATAAACTTAAGGTATGTTTTTTTGATGTATCCTCCTTTACACTTCACCAATCTTTTCTGTTTCTTTATGCTCTACATTGACTTGCATTGATTCTAAGAAGTGTACCCTGTACCATAAAAGTTTTGAAACGCCCTGTGTTTTAATAAAAGATGTTTTAGATAATATATCATGTGCTTTGTCTACAGACGTGCTTGCTCATGAGACAACAGCATGAAGCAGCAGCTCTAAATGCAGTACAGAGGTTAGAGTGGCAGCTCAAGCTTCAAGAACTGGATCCTGCCACCTACAAATCTGTCAGCATCTATGAGATCCAAGAATTTTACGTTCCTCTCGTGGAAGTCAACGACGACTTTGAACTGACTCCTATTTAATGCTGTCACATCTGCAGCTGCAACAATAAACTGGACATCAATTGNTTTAGCTGCAGACATTTCACTTGACAATTCTAGTAGGGCACTGTGTCTGTGACAATTACATGCACTGTTTCTTAAAGAGGAAATAAGCTTTCAGGGACACATAGATTTGGGTGCACTTTTAACTGTTTTAACTATATATTAAAGAAAATAATGACATTTGACTAACATAACAAAATTTATGATACGATGGGAGCATTCCAAATGTAGTTGAAGCAGATGCTAAAGCATTTCTAAATAATTGCATAATGAATTGTCCTTTTTTTCTTTATGCTGATTTTGGCGCCTGTGTTCACATAATTTGCAGTTCCACTGAGTGCCATAAGGGTTGTCCTAAAAGTGCAATAGAGGAATACACCTTTACAGCAGAAGTAAGGGTGGATGTTCCATTTAATCCCAGGATATAATGAAGCGTAATACAAGGAAACTCTGTATTACTCGCATCTTAGAATGGTGTAAAATTCAAAAGTGTAATATTGTCTTATTTTAAATAACTTATTTTATATATATATGTGTGTATAATATATATATATATATATATATATATACACATACATACATACATGTGCATTTGTACATAATATTGTAAGTAATGATCAAAACCTGTACAAAGATATTTTATGTGTAAACTTTCGTCAGACGTTTTAATGGACCAAAGTTGTTGTCTTTTGGTTTCGTTTCTAATTGTATTGTGTTGTACTGGTCAGTGTTTCAGTAAGGCATGTCCGTAGCCATAAAGGTTCATGGATAAAAGGTATTGCATGCATCACTCAGTCCGACAATTCCACTACAATAGATCCATTACTGTTTATCATTTCAACACAAAAAAAAACTTCTTTAGCCTGCTGCTGATAACTTTATCTTATGCAGAGTATTTTTTTGCTTAAATCTTAAAAACCAACAAAAAAAAGAATAAATACTTGCTAGACATCTGACTCAAATGAGCCTATTTTTAAAAAAAATCAACAAAAAAACTGAACGAAAAATTCTAAAAATTGTAAATGGTCTATTTTAATATTTACAAAGTTTGTATATATATCTATGTAAATATGTTTAATAAATTTTATTGGTCATGTTCAGAAAGCATTTGAACAGTTTTGTTGTAAGTAAATTTATTCAATTTACATTTTATTGTTTCATGGTCATTTTGTAGCAAACAATCTGCATTCACTGAAAATACATGCACACAGCCATTCCATACACCATTTTATTTCCATGTCAAATCTTAATCAATGGGAACTTCTGATAGGTCAGGTGAGAAGATCAGAAGATGAGCGATTTGTCCAGTGTGTACATAAGTCACAATTTCCCAAACCATCTTCTAGTCGTGTAAGGACTTTTTCCATAATAATCCAAGATATGGATACTGTTTTCAGCTAAGCTACATGCTATTCATTTATGGAGCAGTATGCATTT
>JABWIB010015048.1:6848-17710 GCA_016617825.1 Platyplectrum ornatum
TGCAGAATCGCTGCAATCACACAGTGTAACACTGTGTGATCGCTCAGTAACGGTCTCTCTCCAAGGCTCTGAGATAGAGTGAGCTACTCAGAGCCTTGGATGACCGTTTCTTTTTAATTTTTTATTTTTGTTTTGACTTTTTTTTGAACTTCATTGGCTGCGGCGCAGGGCGGGAAGGGGTTAAAGTAAAAAAACATGCAATACATGCAAATATAATTGGTAATAGTATAAATAATGAAAATAATAAGTGATAAATATACTAGTTACTATATTTTAGATTCTAGTATCTATATTTTCAATATTTCTAATAAATNTAATTGGCTTTTGGGTTCTACCAGGTTGCATACATAAAACTACATCTCTTAAGGGAGTTTGCCAGGAGAATTTATTGTTAAGAAGAGAAAGTTTATGGATTTTTTAATTTAACATGGTGGTACCGTAGGGACTAATAAGCAATACCTGCTAAGCACTTTTTGCAAATACTTAGATTGTGGTAAACAAGCTACGAGTCTAGCTTTGTTGAACTTTGATCATGGATTTAGTGTCTGTATACTGTATATGTATTGTATATTTTATGGATCATGAATAATCCTGGGTTTCCAAGGTTTGTAACTTTGTTTGACCACAGCTGCCACAAAAAACCCACCAATAAATGACAGCCAGGACCCACTGTCACCTGCCACCNTTGCCTAGTTATTGCCCCAGGAGGAATCTGGCAGGGTGGTTTTCTAGCACAGAGACAACATGCTTGATAACTGACTGGGGTACATTTGTTAAATAAGACGTCTATAAGTGTTGGCTGATACTTTATGTTACCTCTTTTTACACTATTCTGAAAATGCTCAATGCCCACTGCAATTGGAACGCCATGTGTGAATAACCCGCCTTAAGAGCACTTGTTTGTCGTAGTATTTTGTCCAACCATACATACTGCATTAGATAGCTGTAAAGAACTGAAATTGTGTGTACAACCGGACTGTATACATCTATGTAAATCTCATAGACTTCTCTGTAATTATCAAAAACATAATGTTTGCAGTTCAAACTACACTCATGCCTTCCTTTCTGGTCAGGCCTAAAATTNAATTGAATAGTGAATTATTCCTATATATGTCAGTCAAAGCAGTGTCTACTCTCNTATATAGTATACCAGAGTGTTTTAGGATTGGTAAGTGGATTTNCAGCTAAATACTTTGGGCCAGATCCAGTCTGAATCTGGCCTTATATGAGTTATACGAGTTCATTGCATGTTTAAACCCATTTGTCAGAATTCTAACCAATGAGTTCATAATATAACTATAACACAATCATTGATAATTGTGTAGCTTGTAGTCAAATTACATTTTTTTTTACAAAGGTAACCTATTATAGTTTGGATTTCCATGAGTCAGAAATATTGTACATTGTATATGTTTGTATACAGTGTCGGCAGGTATCATAGCGGGATTTTCATAATAGCACATTTACTACAGATATATATAAAGAAAACAGGTTTTAACCACAGTAAAAGAAACAATTTCCCCAATTTGAGTAGATTTTTCTTTTTAAAATACTTATTTATACTTAAACAAAGTGTGCTTTGTGCTGTCTTTATTAATGCATATTTAATGTACTTTTAGATATGTTCATTAGTTGAGCTTAGTACTGTGTAAGAGTCCATTAATGTATAAGAAACAAGCCATTCCAGGCTCTTTTACACACAGTCACAATGTGAGAATCACATACCTCCTCCTATGCAGCTTATACGGATGAGAGTATCTCTCTGATAAGCTTAGAATGATCATGTTTATTCTTCTAAATGGTACATTTTAAAGATTTGCTGAAGAGCATATAATGAAATTTATTCTTGATTAGCAGCTCCCCATTGGCATTGGAGCACCAGAGGTCCAGACATTTTGTATTATCATTACAACCACCCACACCATTATAATCTGTCTTTAGTTAAGACATCAGTAATTACCCACAGCTGTTTCACTATTACAATGTTGAGAAATAAGCATTATTGTTATAAACAAGGGGAGGTTTATTTGGTATTTCTAGAAAATGATTAAAAAATACAGTACAATTCTACTAATTAAACAAGATCACTCAATAAAAAGCTTACATAGCGAAATCATTAAACTTTAGGTAAAACTTGTATTTACAATTTAAAACTTAAAATTGTATTTATANTTAAAATGATTGCATAGTTNTTTGGTACAAAAGAGAAAACTGTCTGGTACATTGTGATCAATAATAAAGAAACATATTTGCATAGTCAACACATTATATATTTTATTAGTAATAAACAGTCTAGAAGTATAGAGTCTTATNGATTTCCATGAGTCAGAAATATTGTACATTGTATATGTTTGTATACAGTGTCGGCAGGTATCATAGCGGGATTTTCATAATAGCACATTTACTACAGATATATATAAAGAAAACAGGTTTTAACCACAGTAAAAGAAACAATTTCCCCAATTTGAGTAGATTTTTCTTTTTAAAATACTTATTTATACTTAAACAAAGTGTGCTTTGTGCTGTCTTTATTAATGCATATTTAATGTACTTTTAGATATGTTCATTAGTTGAGCTTAGTACTGTGTAAGAGTCCATTAATGTATAAGAAACAAGCCATTCCAGGCTCTTTTACACACAGTCACAATGTGAGAATCACATACCTCCTCCTATGCAGCTTATACGGATGAGAGTATCTCTCTGATAAGCTTAGAATGATCATGTTTATTCTTCTAAATGGTACATTTTAAAGATTTGCTGAAGAGCATATAATGAAATTTATTCTTGATTAGCAGCTCCCCATTGGCATTGGAGCACCAGAGGTCCAGACATTTTGTATTATCATTACAACCACCCACACCATTATAATCTGTCTTTAGTTAAGACATCAGTAATTACCCACAGCTGTTTCACTATTACAATGTTGAGAAATAAGCATTATTGTTATAAACAAGGGGAGGTTTATTTGGTATTTCTAGAAAATGATTAAAAAATACAGTACAATTCTACTAATTAAACAAGATCACTCAATAAAAAGCTTACATAGCGAAATCATTAAACTTTAGGTAAAACTTGTATTTACAATTTAAAACTTAAAATTGTATTTATANTTAAAATGATTGCATAGTTNTTTGGTACAAAAGAGAAAACTGTCTGGTACATTGNGATCAATAATAAAGAAACATATTTGCATAGTCAACACATTATATATTTTATTAGTAATAAACAGTCTAGAAGTATAGAGTCTTATGGAACAAAGGGCACGTAGTATAATGTNGTTATACATACACCTGTCTACCAGCAAAGCATAATAAAGGATTGGATACATTTTGAGNGTATGCTTTTCCGTAATGGAACTAGATCTGTAATGAAGCGCTATCAGACAGCAGGTAGCAGAAGTGTTTAGCCGCAACACCCTCAGAGAAAATCTAAAGTAGNTATCAGCTCTCCTCATTTGCATGAACAACTTTAAACAGAGGCAATATAATAGGAAAATTCATGGTTTTAGTAAAATTTGATTGAGTGACAGTCATTATATAAAAGGTACACCGGATACCTGGAGAGTGGACGGCAACTGCTTTGTGGTTTTATAGCAACATGACTTAATCACGTCACGTACCNGCGNGANGTGATGNCGTAATGCCACTTNGTCATTTGCCGGTGTCCGCAGACCTAGAACCGGCCCTGACCGGATCGTTGGTTTAACTNTACAGATCTCACACATGAATCTGAATGTCTATAGTGAACAGTTATTGTCTATGGTAAAGTTAAAATNAATCCTTTCGGAATAAACTGGCCAGTCATCTAATTACTGGTTGATCAGTAACATTACTATACAGCGCCTGGTACTGAACAACAGAATGCTGGAATAAAATGTTTCTGAAGATTATTGGATCCTTGTTATTATTATTATTATTTTTATAATTGGAAGGGAACGTGTACGTTTTAATTACTGTAGAGGTTTTACTATTATGTACACCTAAATAACTTAACTAACCTAGGCTTAACAGCAATAATGATGCCTTTATAGACAAGACATAGGATGTCCATGCTAATAGAGGACACAATATTTCTCACACTGTACCTTGACAAGTAAATTGGGTGGTTAACAAATTTTGCTTGCATAAATTTCCTAATTTGTAACAGTTGCACTTGCGGCAAATGTTATCGGAAAATCAAGAGCTTGATTTTCCGTACACTTAATGTGTGCACTTGATTTTCTGTACAAGGGGCCAGTCTATTAATTCTGAGCACAGCACTGTATGCGTGGATATCCATACTAGTTTGCGCAGTTTAATCCACGTGGTGGAGTTATGGTAGGGATCTAGAATGAACTCCTTTCTCCTGCTATTAAGTCTGCTTACAAGCAGGTCTGAATACGGTACGGTATGTGTGTGACTTGTTCACCCTAGATGAGCATATCCATACAATAACACAAGAGCAGTACAGAGNGATTACTGTATAGAACCTATAAAGCACATCTGCTATGCTTTTAGAAATATTCACATTCATGCATTATTAAATAGTTCTCTTTTTTTCACTTGTGTCAGCAACAATATGGTACACCATATCCATTACATACAGTAGAGGACTAAAATCATTTTATTCAAAGTTACAGAATATTCTGTTTGTCATGCAAATGGTTTATTTTACAAATTGCACCATTTTGGATTGCAGTACAGTGCCAACTGTTGTCAGTTAATACCATTGGCAAATGCGATCATTAGCTCCTTGAAATGGGAATTAGCCCAGCAGGTGCTATATTAAAAATGCAGTAAGGACAAAAACACAAATACTGTACCTCATATGTAACCCACATGAAAGGTGATGAAAGCAGCGGTTCACTTTTGGTTTGAGTAGACCAGATGTCCCTGATGGCTAGAAGTTTAATATGCTAAAGCGTATGAAATTTCAATCATATTTGTCCTTGGCTAAGACTGCCAGAACTAATAGAATAAAAGACAATATGGGAAGATACTGTATCACGTATAGCTGCAAATATTCTTGCATGCAGATAACTGTTTAAGAAAAAATTATTTAGCCAATATGACCCCTCCAGGGTCTTAATGAGTCATAACAGTGAGTTGCGTTCAGGGATGCATAGGTGGCAAGCGTCAATGTTTGCATCATGCTTTTCCCATATGTATCCCGTAAGGCACTTTAGAATGCAAACAACACAGATAACTTCTAGTAACTAGCTCTAACTAAAATGTGAACAAAAATATAGCATACAAAAAAGAAAATATATACTAGGAGAATGTGAAANTGTTGAAGGGTTATTGAGGAAGATTTTCACAGTTTCAGCCTAGAAGAAATGTTCACACCTTTACAACAGTATAACAAGTTGTGCTTCCCTTCTCATTTACACCTATATAAATTATTGTCTTTATTAAACATACCAAGATAAATGTATACACTTATTCTCTATTTATGGTATTTTNGGAAGAAATCAATGATTACCATAAGGTTAAACCTTATGAATTCAGAAGTGTGTACCAAGAGAATAACTAAAATTCCTAAAGAATATATAAATGGTTATGCGTTCTACAAGTTCTACTATTTTGTAGGCCTATTTAGGAAAATTGGCAACACATAAACAATGTACGTTCATGTCATGTTTGTTTTGATGTTTGTTTGGTCTTATTTTTCATTCTGACAGACCAACTAGCAGAGATGTCAGATATTTTGTCATGTGTCCACTAGACTGACAACATCCTTATTTTACACATCCTATACACTTAGAAAGTTCATAAAGGTTTAGGGCAACAGTTTTAAAGCATGACTGTAAAAATGAAACAAAAGAATAATAAAATGTGATCATACCAAATAAATAAGTAATAAAGTCTATTTGTATTTCCCTGCTACAGCCACAAATATTACAGATGACGCGACCTCCTTAATCCAGCTCTGGAGGGCCTATTAGNTGTAAATTTACACTAGGCATTCCTTGAACCAAGGCTTAAGCATCAAAACGCTGGTAATAAGGATTTGGTTTCCATGTGATTAATTTTCACATGTGGTGCGGAAAGAGGTAGTCATTTAAATTGTACATTGTGCTCTAGTAAGCCTAGTCCACCCTTCTTCATAGGACTGCGTCCAAGGATAGTGCTGGGGGAACTACAATTGAAACTCTATGATACGGAGAGGCGTACTACAGGACACATAGCACTCTAAAGTCTGTATCCNTTCCATAATGTTTTATATGAATCATCTGAATAAAAACAGTCTGATTTATTACACTGAAATATCAATGAATAGATATAAAATCAGAGAATCACCTATCATGCAAATTCTGGCAAAATACATTTAACGTCTAAATTGTACCTGTACATTACTGTCATGAACNAGCGAACATTGTTATTATCAACACAAGTTACTTTTATAAGACTGATAATTATAGAGAAGGATGGATATTTTGAAAAGTCTATTTCAACGTCAATATCAAGGCTTACAGGAACATAATTGTAAGTAATATTGATTAAGCTGAATGTCTCAAGTAACACACAAGGCAGATCTATGAATTAACCTAGCATACGATTTACAATCCATGCTGTGAATCACTGTACAACCACCACTTAAAATCCTCTCATTGAGGCCCAGATGGTTTACCATGGAAACTACATCTTAAACACCAGGCGTGCAAGCAACAACAGTGAAACGAGGATTTGATGAACTACAAGATGGCACATTTTAAACACCTTCCTATGCCAACCATGCAGTATACGAAAGTAACAAAAGTGCGGATAAAACTCTTCACAATTATGAAATGATAGTCATTATTTTGTCATAATTCCATGTTTAATCTACTAAAAATTCTATGTAATTGAAGCTGTGNACTGCTATTCCTGACATAGAACATTGTACGTAAATAAAAGCTTGGAGGCAACTTTGCAGTCACGTAAAACAACACAACAAAAACCTTTTGTAACTGTTATAATATGATGGTTTATGTTTAAAATTTGTACAGTGATTACATTTGTTATATACATACACTGGGCTGAGTATCTGCCTGAACAGCTGGGTCTTTAGCCAGTCAAAGGAACACCTACAATTTTCTTTAATATGTTCTGACTGGATGTCCGGCTGACTGATGCTCCATAAGCAAAAACATACTGAAGGGAGAAGGAAGTTCCCTCCTCTCTCCCGCACTGCTCTCCGTATGAATGGACATTCCCACAGAGAGCGGGTTTCAGTCCTATATGCTTAAATATTATTTCCTGAGCAATAATCAAATTCATTAGGCATTTATGAATTGTTTTATTATCTTGCTTCAAACATATATCTCCCTCTCTGCATTATATCTTTACTGTTGCCATGTTTTAACATTTTTCTTTGAGCCTTTCCAACATATAAATTATGTTCTCTGTAATATTGTACCTGTGGGACACGAAATAAATAATCTGAGGGATGTACTGGCACAAATAAGCAGAAGTCATTTTAATTCACATTTATTTGCAAGTAATGCATTTATCTACTATCCAGAGAACACATATTTATTAAATTTGGCCTACCAGAATGAGCATGGTAGGCTATTACAATGCAAATTGGCTATGTTCTTTAACTTATGTGAGATAATTTAAGTGACTCATTTTCTGTTTTCCACTGTTATTAATAATGTGACAGGTCAATCAAATCATATGCTAAACATTGAAAATCAAATTACTACAAACATGTAGCATATTTCCAAATATACAGTTACAATATTATTGTAACTCATATTTTTATTATATGTTCTAAATAATCCCCAAATTAATTATGTAATATCTTTAACATTAGACTCCTGTATTCCCCTAATGGTTACTTTACCAGCATAGGGTATACTTTGTCTGCAACATAGGCAGCCGTCTAGGACCCCACGACTCTGTGTCTCGCCTCTGGTCTGCAATAAGGTTTAGGTAGGTGATAGGTGTCAAAGCAAAATAATATTAATGCAGGGACCCAGTGTTTTCTAAGCAGATCATTGCCCAGCCATTACATTGCCTCTGCTGTCTTGCCATCATTTCCATAGTACATGGCGATGCCGCTGCATCCCCAGGTAAATGGCGCACAGGTGCCGACAGTCACGAGATATGAAAGAAACATGATTCATCACACAAGATGACTTTCTTCAGATTTAAAGGTTGTGTGACCATTTATAAAAGTGATTCAATTTAAATTATACATGGAAGCATTTATATAATTAGTGGTATTAGTGGACAAAACAATGAAACGGCTCTTTCTGAATGAAAAACAAAAGCAAACTTAAAGAAACAAAACTACAGAAACAAATGTATTCAGTCACATCGTCACCCCTTTTAAAGACAAACCAATGATATTTATAAGTAATGGGTAGAAAAGGTAGTCATTATGCTGTGCCTTGTTTTTTTTTTCCTATAAAAGCGCAATTTGCATTAATATTTCTTGACATAAGTGTTTGGGTTCTAATCCAAACTAACCATTATCAACACAAAAGCAACATGTCATGTAGAGGATTATAGCGCACACTGTTCCCAGTTTATTCATAACATAATATAAAATGAAATTGTAATGCCAACGTTCTTCATCTGGAGGGTCCCCCCCTCCCCAAATATGGTAATATATTTAAGCTCTACCTTAGCGAGTGTGAGTAAATAATAGGCACCATTAATCTATACACTTCCACTGGAACACAGTCTCAGCAAGTCATTGCAGCCTCTTAATGCAAATGAGATAAGGTGTAACATTTATCTCTGATGACAATGATTTGTTGTTATATTATAGTCTGACATGTGTACTATATGTACTGCATGTTAATCCAACAGCTTTCTACTGGGAAACAATATATTAATTGGTTATACATACAAATTTTAAACACTTAAATAAAACAGTTTAAACATTAAGACACACTTAAATGATATTAGTGCCATGCTACTGAATATCGTGCGCAGTGGGATAGTTCATTAGGAGGAAGATTAACGTACAAAAGCCTTCTATCGTCCAAACGTGGACATTATCTTAGGACAGCTATAGAATTATGTTGAACTTACAGTATACGTTTAGTACAGTATAGGGGCTGGCTGGATGTGGGTGCACTGTAGCATACCTATTTATTNTAGACACACACATTTTTAATTGTACCAAAAAAAAAAACACTTGAACTGATTATAGGTTGTGACAGACTCACAGATTACGTTTTGTGCTGGAATATACGGAAAAGACACTAAGGGGCCGATTCAATCCCCTTCGCGCGAATTTCTTGTGCCTTACGCTGTTTGCGTAAGGCAGGAAAACTCACGTTTTTTTCGTTCGCGGCTCGTTCCCGTAATAGACGGGAAAAAGCGCACTTCGCGTTTTTTCCTGTCTTCGCGAGGGATTGAATCGGCCCCTAAATGTTCTTTTCTTTTTTAAAATAAAATGTTCTGCAGTAACCTTCCACAATACAAACTGCATTAATCTTCTATAAAAAAGGAGCTGTGTGTAAATCCCAAACAAACTTTAAATTAATATGGAGGATTACATAAGCAAAAGTTTGCAGTAATAATAAAAGCATAACAGAACTCCTCCAACCATAGAATTGTTATCCACTAGTCTAAATTAGACTATAAACTAAAGCATATATGCAAAGACTGACAGAGGAAAGCAGCTTTAGAAGGATGATGACTAAGATAAGTGAGCCTAGCTGCATATCTCATTATAGATTGAGGATGGGAAAAAAAACTGTAAAGCACAATTAATCTAAAATACACCTCAGGCTTTAGTTTAAAGATTTCCTTAATAACGCACTTGATTGACTGAGCTTGTTTTTAGGTCTTCTGCTCTGCAACAGTTCAGATAGCAANGCATGCTTAGTAGCAGTGAGATGATTCTGGAGGGTGCTGTGTATTATGAAATAGACAACACAACTAGGTCAAGTGCTATCCATTTGAAGTAAGTTCCAATTATAGCAGAACATACAGTCATATAAGCATTTCATAGTAACATAGGACCAGATCCAGGCTTATACTATTCCAGTGTTTCAAACGGAGGGGAATCCGCACAGGGGACCTTAACTCCTTTGTACCATTTGTGCTAAAAAAGCAAGGCTTTGCGGAGGTCTGGCTAGTATGTAAGGACTGAATTGGTCTTAACTGTACTATTTAAAGAACTCACTCCGGCCCACCATGTGTACACTGAGCACGCAAATGCCTCCTATACCTGTACTTAGATTGCATACTTTGAGAAATGTACATAGTAACTGCACAATAGTATTCTGCAGCCTAGACCTGGTCTATAGTTATTGAGGTTGAGATTGGCATAACCCCAACACGTTGCTAGAACCCACAGGAAATACAAAATGCCCTCTTTCTGACTCCATATTTAAGGATGCCCTGGTTGCTTCCATCTAAGCAACCAGTCTGTGATTGGCGTCTTTGGCTGCAGCCAATGAGAAGTGAAGACTCATGCCAGGGGTACATCAACTGGAAAGTGATGGTTGTAATATGATAATTCATACATCTCCCCCGGAGTAGGCATCTCATTGACTCAAAGTCAATATTTATATTTCTTGGTTTTCTCTGACACTGGCAAAAGCAAACATGTTTATCAGATTGGGTGTCAGGTGGTTACTGAGTTATGGGCTGATCCCAATGAGNTGGAAAGTTGTAAATNACACATATTATATATTGTTGTGCCTNCTATATTCTTGGAAAATCATAAAGTTCTATTTTAATCAGAATAGCTTATATTTCATACAAATATCATTTTGTTCGTTCTCAGCCAAAAAGATATGACATGTCACCTAGGGAAGGCCCAATGTCTGGGACAGTACTATGCTAGGATGCTAGATTTTCTTTTGAAGCCAAGACAAGGTGTTATATAGCAGGACACTGCAAATCAGAGGTTTCCTTTCAATCAATCATTTAAGT